>JAJONR010002131.1:0-74824 GCA_029582245.1 Solanum etuberosum
AAGATGGGTAGGACTGGGTTTAGGATTCACTCTCTCGAGCTGAACTCAAATCAACCCAATACATACAAATCATTAATCAATAATCTTAGTTCTAAAACCTCTCTCTCGAGCAAGCTAAGAACACTAAAATAGAACTGCATTTGCAACTACAATTTATAAATTAAACCACAATTAATGATTAAACCCACTTCAATATAGCATTTAAACTAGTAATTAACAATACCCATACACTAATTCAACCCATAATCACATGATCACACCCCAAGAATTGGGGTTTTAGCCTAACATCATAAAAAGATAAAAACCGTTACCAAATCGATTAGCCATCAACTGGGTAAGAGGAATTTAATCTTTACAATTCTCCAATTCGAAGAAAATTCGAAACCCATTTGAAAATCTCCAAATTGAGTCTCAAAACCTTCAAGTCTACTAAGAAACTCAAGAGAAAACTGTTCTAGACTAAATTGGATTCTCCAAGTCTATAAAATTCGATACTAAATTAACTGTTTAAAACTAATTTATAGTCGCCAAAAATAAGCCACGAAGGGCCGTTTGGCGGAGTAAGTCGGGCTCGATGAACCACTCGGCGAGCCGCCCATTGATCTCTTCCATCGCTTTTTTATCTTGGCACTCAGTATCCTCAAGTCATGTAACTTTGGGCGATCTCTCTTTGCATCGCGAAACTGCTCGGTGACTCGCTGACTGCTCATTTTCGTCGCCGAATTGGTTTCTTCCTTCAGGGCTTGGCACACTGGAACTTTAGGCGGTGAGATTAGCCACTCGGCGACACGCCGAGTACTCTTGGCGATCTTCAGGCTCACCCTTCTTCATTTCTTCAGCTTGTTTTGTTCCTTTTTACCTGTTAGTGTCCTTGCTTTGCTCGTCAATCCATATACCTGAAAATCAAGGCATTAACATCAGTTTATAGCATAAATTAGGCATTTGAGGACACTAAATTGACCAAAACAAAGCCCTAAATTAGTCCAAATCTAGGACTCATCAACACCCCTAACTTAAACTTTTGCTTGTCCTCAAGTAAAACTCAAGATCAGCAGTTCAAAAAGGATGTCTCAAATAGTGCTGCATAAAACTCAACATGAATGCACACAACAAAGTTCAATTTACTCATGCAATGATCAATTGTGCACTCAAAGATTCAAAATGTGACTCACCATTACCAAAGATGCTCAAGTTCACAATACTTGCTTCAAATGCAAGTTCAAGCTTAACAAAGGTACTCAAATGCCCTCACAACAAAGATGATTCCATATAATACACACAATTTCTCAACAATTTCAAGTTCCGGAATAACATACAACTTTCACACTCCCAAAGATGAAACACATGCATGACTTGACCCATAGGTTTGCCCTTATTTTCCAATCAACATTTGTTTCAGCTCACTCAAGATCACCAAGGTCTTTTCATGGCTTGTAACGGGGTTGAGTGTCAAGGTATGGTCATTTAGGCTCATTGGCTTCTACCTTCATGAAGTGTGGCCTGAATATCACTTTCTTCCTTTTCCTTAACAATTCAAACATGCTCATAATCCACCCAATTATTCAACTTCATATGAATTAGCAGATACCCCATTTCTTTTACAATTTTCATCACTTTATTTCACAACTTTTTCTTTCTTTTTTCTTTGCTTCTTTTTTTTTTTATTTTATATGGAGGGGTGCCATCTTTTTCAAAACCATTACTCAAAGGGGGATTTTTTCACACTTCTTGAGCTCCCTTCTCTTTTCACCCCACCCCCAACTTAGGCTTTTGGCCTAAGTTGGCTATTCACACAAACCACACTTCATGAAAGTGATGGGTAGATGGATAAAGAGGGATCACCATTATTCATGTTTCTTCCAAGAAAAGGATAAGGCTCAATAGGGTTCAAGCAAGGTTCACACATCTCACAAGGTTGGCCACAAAAGAGGTATATTGTCAAATTGTTTCACTCTTCAAAATTATTACCTAAGATCATTTCAAGTGCTTGCATCACTTAGTCAACCAGACCAACGGGTTAAATTCTAGGTGTCATCACACACAATGTTCAAGGTAATCTCATCACACAAGGCATTGGCACCAATATCAAATGAGATTCTACACTTTCTAGCTAGTGTGCAATGTCCATCACAAGAGCCTCATTTGATAACCGACTAGTCACAACGAGATGCTAAAAGTTCACACATTGTCTATGAAACTTCATTTGGCCTCATCGTAGCCGCACATTCATTTCATTCAGTTAAGAGCACTATTCAAGTCATCGGTATTGATCATGACCGACACTCAAATTTACACAAGAACAACCAAAATCACAAACAATAGGGGTGGCATAATTTTTATTTTTTTAAAAATAGGTCGAAACCATTTCCATTCAAAACAAGGAGCCACAAGCTCAAACATCCGCAAGAATCATCATCCAAACACAATCAAAACACAATTATAGATCACAAAACCCAATATATAAAAATAAAACTGTCATCACAAGAGGTAGGTATGGAAATACCTCACCCCACCCATAATAGAAAAGCAGTTGTCCTCAAATGCAACTAAAATAACATCAATCAATAAAAACAATAGAGAGGGAGGTAAAGAATGATCCTGTCTACACAGTCGCTCCGTCTGTCGGGGTATCCATGCCCGGGGTCACACTATGGGGCTGGGCATCAGTGCCCGGAGTAGCATCAACACTAGCTCCCCCGATTTGGCCAAAATTGGCCATTTGACGACTTATGCCCTTAAGAATGACGTCAATTGCTACATCATTGGGCAAAGTACGTCATTTAGCACAATTGGGGGTTACTTAGACTTCACCCAACTAGACCCAACATAAAATAACCGCAACCCAATAATTTAAGATCAATTTTAACACATAAAACTCAGGAAATCATCTTTGAAAGCATTTAGGCACAATTTTGAAACACAAAACGGGCCATCCAACACATAAAACATGATTTAAACAACTACCCAACACACATTAACACAAATTTACCAATAGCATTTGAGTTCAACCACTAATCATAGGTGCGGGGTTCAGAAAATGACCCTGAGTGCCGAATAGAGAATTTGAAAAGCTAGGCGGCAAAGAAATTCGATTCCGAGCATGAGATCACACACACAAAGTGAATACAATAACAAAATATAGAAAATATAAAGGGCGGGTGAGAGTTTACGGGGTTAGAAATGAGAGAATATGAAAGATTTTGAAATTTTAAACCATTCGGCCTTTTAAAACCTTTCAGTTCGCGGCCCTTTCAGCGGTGTAAGTCGTCAACACCGAACCACTCGGCGATGCACTGAGTGGTAAATTACCTCACCAAGTTTTACAGGACTCTCAGTTATCTTGGGGTCCAAACGACGGACAAAATCGGGCTCGCCGACATGTTCGGTGAGTCACCGATTAATTAATTAGCCCACCGAGTTTTACAGACCTCCACCTATTGTTTTGTGGTTCCAACGGCGGTCCAAGTCGGGCTCGCCAACCTCTTCGGTGAGTCGCCGACTGGACTCTTTGGCTTGCCAAACTGCACATTCTCAAACACACTCCACTTTTCAACCTGCACAATCAACACCCATTATTCAAAATCACACTTAAAGCATTAAAAACTTGGGTTGCCTCCCAAGAAGAGCCTTAGTTAATGTCATGACACGACGAGGATACCAAATCAAGCTTCATTTGTGGGGTTTGCCATTGTATCACTAGGCAACCCCCCTTGTTGTCTTAGATTCAAATGCGAAGAAATTTGACCCATTTGGGTCTCCAGCTGCTTAATAGATACAGAGTGAGAGGTCGCCGTCTGGTTGAGAGTCGAAACATCCTCTTTCATCTCTTTCAACACTTTATCGGACTCTTCAACTTTGGTGAGAATGCGTGAGAGCATATCTTCAGTCCGGCCACCCTCAGAATCTTTAGGCTTTTGACACTCATGGGGAGGAACATACCTATCCTTCTCCCCCTCTCTATCCTTCCAAGTGTTGTTACGATCACGCCATTCTCTGTCACGATCTCTCCAGTCCTCATCTCTATTCCATCCTTGGTTTCCACCCGACCTTGGGTAGTTAGCACAATAACCTCTTCCTTGGTTGGCTAGGAAGTTCACTTCCTCATTGTATAGCGCTTTAAACCTTGCATCATCGGGGTTCACTCCACCAACACCCACAACATTAACACTCTTTGAACCAGTACCCATGATGTTCTTAAGCCAAGATATCCAGCTGTGTTATCATTTTAGCAATGTTCTTGTCTCTCTCTTGATCTTTTTCGATCTGTTCTTTTGTCAATTTATAAGTGAGAGGAGAGACTTGGTCTTCTCGAGTGTACCATGCCCTGTTGATCTTGGTCATGAAATCAAGGAGTTGACAAGCTATTGCGTAGGGCTGTTGCATTATACCACCAGGAGAAAATTGGTCAGCCACCCCTTTGTTTACCGAATCAAGGCTTCTATAGAAATATTGTAGCAACACATAATCTGGAAGTCCATGAGTTGGGCACTGAAGCACCAACTTCTTAAATCTCAGCCATGTCTCATGGATTGGCTCGCCTTCCAAGCGTTTGAACCCTTGAATACTATCCCTTAGAGTCATCATCTTCAATGGGGGAAAAATCTCACTATAAATGTTGTGGTCAGCTCATCCCAAGAGGTGATAGAGTCCCTTGGTAACTCATCCAACCATTTAGTCGCTTCACCTATCAAAGAGAACGGGAACAATCTGAGACGGACCGATTCTTGTGATATGTTCTTAAACGAGAACGGCCCACAAACATCCATGAAGTTCCTTATATGCTCATTGGGATCCTCATGAGCCAGCCCCCCAAATAGTCCTTTCAATTGGAGGAGCTGAAGCATTGTGCTTGTTATGTGAAAAACAACGTTTCCTTCAGCTGGAGGTAAACGAATGGCACCAACACCACCCACTTGGTTTGGGTCATTGACGTCATTAAGGTTCCCAATGTCGTCTTGGTGGCCCACTTGGCTACCATTATTTCCGTTGACACTCATCTCCTCCTCTGTTCAACACAAACAACACAAAACCAAAAACCAAAATAAGTTGATTCAACTACAACCAAAAAAATCACAATTCAACTTCAATAAACGAATTTTAAACAATACCACTCCCCGGCAGTGGTGCCATATTGATTAACGTTTCAAGAACACCTCAATGACGTCAATGACCCATTGAGGTTTGATGTTTCAAACAAATGAGTTGGGGTCAAATCCCACAGGGAGCGGTACGTGTTCAAATTCAATCAAGAAGTACGAATGTGGTCTAATCAGTCATAGGAATAGAAATTATCGAAAAAGACATAAAACAAATAAAAGGGGTGACACGAATGTCAAATGGGGGGTTTTGGTTTGCAATTATCAACTACAACGCGGTCAAATAGTAAAGAGATAACAATAAGGAGGGAAATTCTCGGGATGTGATCGATTATAGGCAAATTCGATATATGGGTAATTGAAACTACTAGAAATTAGCTAAATATCAGTGGATAGGCTAGACTATAATTGAAATAGCTTTCTCTCGAACAACTATTCCGCTTAAAGTAATTTCTCTCAAACATCAACAAGCATAGCAATTAAGAACAACCCATAACCTTAATGCATCTTCTCTCTCTCGAAAGATGGGTAGGACTGGGTTTAGGATTCACTCTCTCGAGCTGAACCCAATACATACAAATCATTAATCAATAATCTTAGTTCTAAAACCTCTCTCTCGAGCAAGCTAAGAATCCTAAAATAGAACTACATTTGCAACTATAATTCATAAATTAAACCATAATTAATGATTAAACCCACTTTAATATAGCATTTAAACTAGTAATTAACAATACCCATACACTAATTCAATCCATAATCTCATGATTACACCCTAAGAATTGGGGTATTAGCCGAACATCATAAAAAGATAAAAACCGTTACCAAATCTATTAGCCATAATTCAAAGAAAATTCAAAACCCACTTGCAAAATCTCCAAATTGAGTCTCAAAACCTTCAAGTCTACTAAGAAACTCAAGAGAAAACTGCTCTAGACTAAATTGGATTCTTCAAGTCTATAAAATTTGATACTAAATTAACTGTTTAAAACTAATTTATAGTCACCAAAAATAAGCCACGAAGGGCCGTTTGGCGGAGTAAGTCACCGAACCACTCGGCGAGCCACCCATTGATCTCTTACATCGCCTTTTTGTCTTGGCACTCAACATCCTCAAGTCCTGTAACTTTGGGCGATCTCTCTTTGCATCACGGAACTGCTCGGTGACTCACCGACTGCTTCTTTTCATCGTTGATTTGGTTTCTTCCTTTAGAGCTTGGCACACTGGAACTTTAGGCGGTGAAATTAGCCACTCGGCGACACGCCGAGTACTCTTGGCGATCTTCAGGCTTGCCCTTCTTCATTTCTTTAGCTTGTTTTGTTCCTTTTTTCCTGTTAGTGTCCTTGATTTGCTCCTCAATCCATATACCTGAAAATCAAGGTATTAACATCAGTTTATAGCATAAATTAGGCATTTGAGGACACTAAATCTACCAAAACAAAGCCCTAAATGAGTCCAAATCTAGGACTCATCAATATGCTAGAAGGAATGCGGGAGAAAATGTGGAACGAAAAGCTCCTCCAGTTCCGACCGACCGTTTGGCTGAGTAAGTGACTAATGCGGAGTTTAGCGATGTTTTTCAAGTATTGGCTCAAGTCATGACGGCCCAAGACAATAGGGAGGCTACAGTCCCCGTGAACCCAAATGTGGGTACAACGACATCTAGAGTGAGGGACTTTACTAGAATGAATCCTCCAGAGTTTTATGGTTCTAATGTTGAGGAGTGACGCCCATGAAAAAGGCGGAGTTGGGTGTTTATCAACTTAAGGGTGTTTCTCAAGTATGGTTCAACTAATGGAAAGAAGGGAAAGCGGAAGATGCGGGTCCTCTTGATTGGGAAAATTTTAAAGTTGCGTTCCTTGATAGGTTCTTTCCTCTTGAGATGCGGGAGGAAAAGGTGCTTGAGTTCATCAACCTTCGTCAAGGAAATATGAATGTGAAGGAATATGCTTTGAAGTTCACACAATTGTCTAGATATGCTCCTACTATGATTGTCGATCCTAGGGCAATAATGAGTAAGTTTTTTTCGGGTGTGTCCGAGATGGCGGCTAAGGAATGTCGTACTGCTATGCTTGTTAATGATATGGACACTTCTCATATCATGGTTCATTCTTAACAAATCTAAGAGGAGAAACTTAAGGAAAGCTCTAGGGAGGCAAAGAGGGCTAAGACCGGTGATGGTAACTTCTCACATTCAAGGTCCAATGGACAGGGTTGTTCTAAGTTTCGACAAAGGTTTTCCGGTCAAGGTTCCTCCAATGCTCCTTCTAAGTTCAACAAAGATAAAGTGTGTAACCCTAAGCCTAAAGGAGGAAACGGTAGTGGATCTTCATTGCCTACTTGTGCTAAGTGTGGAAGGAAGCATGAGGGTAGATGTCTTGCGGGTTCCAATGTCTACTTTGGTTGTGGTAAGATGGACCATAAGATAAGGGATTTTCCCTTAGTTGCATTGAATGAGGGAGGTAGTCATTGATGGGCTCAGCCTAATCCTTCATCTTATCCTAGTGCAAGTTAGAAGCAAAACATATTTTATGCACTTCAGACTCATGGTGAACAAGAAGATTTTCCTGATGTGGTTACCGGTATGTTGAGAGTCTTCCAACTTGATGTTTATGCTTTACTTGACCCTGGTGCTACTTTGTCTTTTGTGACGCCATTTGTGGCTATGAAGTTTGATATTCTTTCGGATGTGTTGTTAGATCATTTTTCTATCTTTACGCCTGTTGGTGATTCTGTTGTGGCTATGAGGGTCTATAGAAAGTTTTCCGTCTCCTTGTCCCATAGAGTCACTATTGTTGACCTTGTAGAGCTTGATATGCTAGATTTTGATGTTATCCTTGGTATGAATTGGTTGCATGCATGTTATGCTTCTATTGATTGTAGAACCCGTGTAGTCAAGTTTTGATTTCCAAAGAACCCATCTAGAGTGGAAATGGGGAAATTATATGCCTAAGGGTCAGTTTGTTTTTTTGTTTTAAAGCTAGAAAGATGATTTATAAAGGTTGCATTTATCATCTAGTTAGGGTGAGGGATATAGATTCTGAGACCCCTACTCTGGAGTCGGTCCCCGTTTTAAATGAGTTTCCAGAAGTGTTTCCAGATGATTTACCCGGTATTCCTCCCGAAAGGGAAACATACTTCGGCATTGACCTTCTCCCAGATACGCAACCTATTTCTATTCCTCCTTACCGTATGGCTCCAGCAAAACTTAAGGAATTAAAGGAGCAATTGAAAGATTTGTTGGATAAGGGTTTCATCCGACCAAGTATCTCTCCATGGGGTGCTCCAATTTTGTTTGTTAGGAAGAAAGACGGTTCACTCCGTATGTGTATCGACTGCTGGCAATTGAACAAGGAAACCATTAAGAATAAGTATCATTTTTCAAGGATAGATGATTTGTTTGATTAACTTCAAGGGACAAGCTATTTTTCCAAGATTGACCTCCGGTCGGGTTATCACCAACCGAGGGTGAAAGAAGATGACATTTCGAAGATGACTTTTTGAACTCGGTATGGTCATTATGAGTTTTTGGTAATGTCGTTTGGTTTGACTAATACTCTTGCGGCATTTATGGATTTGATGAATAGGGTGTTTAGACAATACCTTGGCATGTTTGTGATTGTGTTCATTGATGACATATTGGTCTATTCGAGAAGTGAAGACGAGCATACCAATCATTTGAGGATTGTGTTGCAAGTCTTCAAGGACCAACAAATATTTGCAAAGTTTAGTAAATGTGAGTTTTGTCTAAGGTTCGTGGCTTTTCTTGGGCATATTATTTCCGGTAAGGGTATTAAGGTAGATTCTAAGAAGACGGATGTGGTCAAAAGTTGGACTAGACCTCTAACCCCTTCAGATATTAGGAGTTTCTTTGGTCTAGCCGGTTACTATAGAAGGTTTGTTGAAGGGTTTTCTTCGATTGCTTCTCCATTGACGACATTGACTCAAAAGAAGGTAAAGTTCATATGGTCGGAAGCGTGTGAAAAGAGTTTTCAAGAATTAAAAGATAGACTTACTTCCGCTCCGGTGTTGACTTTATCGGAAGGGACAAATTCTTTTGTTGTTATTTGTGAGGCCTCGAGAATTGGATTAGGATGTGTCCTTATGCAAAAATGGGAAAGTCATTGCCTATGCTTCAAGGCAACTTAAGATTCATGAAAAGAATTATCCAACCCATGACCTTGAACTAGCGGCGAGTGTTTTTGCCTTAAAGATTTGGAGGCATTATTTGTATGGTGTTCATGTGGATGTCTTTACCGACCACAAGAGTTTGCAATATGTGTTTAATCAGAAAGATTTGAATCTTCACCAAAGGGGATAGCTTGAATTATTGAAATACTATGACATGAGTGTTCTCTATCATTCTGGTAAGGCGAATGTGGTGGCGGATGCTCTTAGTCGATTATCGATGGGTAGCGTTGCTCATATAGAAGACGATAAGAAAGAGTTAGTTCAATATGTTCATATTTGGCCCGATTGAGTGTTTGGTTAGTTGACTCTACAAAAGGTGGTGTTGTGGTTGACAATGGTTCAAAATCGTCTTTTGTGGCTGATGTGAAGGCCAAGCAAGGTCTTGATCCAACTTTGGTTGAATTGATGGAATCGGTGCTTAAAAAGTTCGTAGAGGCTTTCTCCCAAGGGGGAGATGGTGTACTTAGATATCAAGGTCGTTTGTGTGTTCCTAATGTAGACGACTTGAGAGAACAACTTTTGTCAGAAGCCCACAGTTCTAGATATTCCATTCACCCAGGAGCCACCAAGATGTATCGTGACTTGCGGGAGATCTATTGGTGGAATGGGATGAAGAAAGATAGTGCGGAATATGTGGCTAAGTGTCCCGATTGTTAACAAGTGAAAGTTGAGCATCAAAAGCTGGGAGGTTTATCCTAAGACATTAGTATCCCTTCTTGGAAGTGGGAGGACTTGAACAGACTTCATTGTTGGGTTGCCTCGCACCCGGTGACAACATGACTTGATTTGGGTTATCATAGATCGGATGAAGAAATCAGCTCATTTCATCCCCGTCAAGGTTTCTTATTCAGCGGAGGAATATGCCAAGTTTTATTTGAAGGAAATAGTGAGGTTGCATGGAGTGTCCTTATCCATTATCTACGATCGTGGTACCCAATTCACTTCTCAGTTTTGGAAATCCTTCCAAAAGGGTCTTGGTACTCGTGTTAAGCTTAGTATGACCTTTCATCCAAAATCTGATGAGCAAGCGAGGCGTACTATCCAAACTTTGGAAGATATTATGAGAGCATGGGTTATTGACTTCAAGGATAATTGGGATGATCACTTGCCTTTGATTGAGTTTGCATATAATAATAGTTATCACTCAAGTATTGGTGTGGCTCCATTTGAGGCTCTTTATGGTAGGAGGTGTAGATCTCCTATAGGTTTGTTTGAGGTGGGTGAAGTTGCTTTTTTAGGACCCGAGTCGGTTCATGAGGCTATGGAGAAAGTTTGGCTTATTAGAAAAAGGTTGAAAATGGCTCAAAGTCGACAAAAGTCCTATGCCGAAGTTAGAAGAAGAGATCTTGAGTTTGAGTTAAATGATTGAGTTTACTTGAAAATTTCACCCATGACGGGTCTAATTAGGTTTGGGAAGAAAGGGAAACTTAGTCCCGTTATGTGGGTCCATATCAGATTTTGAGACGTATTGAAAAAGTTGCTTATGAACTTGCTTTGCCTAACGACTTGGCATCGGTGCATCCCGTTTTCCATGTATCCTTGTTGAAGAAATGTGTTGGAGATCCAACATCCATAGTTCCCTTAGAAGGTTGGGGAATTGATGAGAATCTTTCGTATGAGGAAGTTTCGGTAGAGATTATAGACTGGCAAGTTAAGAAGTTGAGAAATAAAGAAGTTGCTTCCGTGAAAGTTCTTTGGAGGAATCAATTAGTTGAGGGTGGTACTTGGGAGGCCGAGGACGATATGATGTCCCGATATCCTCATCTCTTTCCCTCCATCCCTACTCAAGCTTGAGGTTTTTAGCTTCTCATGGTTTACTCATTAGGTGTCATGTGTCTTAGATATTCCCATGATTTCCTCATTGTGCATGATTCATGAAAAGCCTAATTTTTAGAAAAAGAGTCAAGTTGATTGATTTCCACATGTTTATGTGCATTTGAGTGTGAGTTGCATATAGGCTTCATGATATGATGTTTTGAACATGCTTTAGCTTGGAGTTGATGTTTCCTCCTCGGATATGTGCATTATGTGATTGCATTCATGTTGGACTGTTAGGTTAAGTTCCTACCTTCCTTATGATGTCTTGAATCTCATTCGAGGACGAATGATCCCAAGGGGGAAATATTGTAACACCTCAGATTCGAAAAGATGAGATTTTTTTTGTTTTTCACAGACTTGGTGTCAGCACAGACGACACCATCCACGGACCGTAGGTGGGACGACGGTCCGTAGGTTGTGGCGTGGTTAGTGAGTTGGAATTTTTCCAAATGTCAAGTTTTTTGTAATTTTCAATGGTTCACCAGGAGGAAACGTCATCCAATCCACAATCTGTAGATAGGTTTCGTAGGTGAGTCCCAGACTTAGAGAAATTTCAGAGTCACAGGTCGAAAATGACATTCGCGACCCACGGTCCATCGCCTGAACCATGGTTCGTAAGAAGGGGTCCGTCGTTCGTGGTCCAATAATCAATTCTCTGAAACCAACGACGGCTGACCATGACGGTCCGTAGGTGGAATCACGGACCGTAGGTCCCCTCCGTTGTTGGTGACGACAGTTATTTTTAGGGGCTTCTTGGACGTTTTCTCAAATTATTTTAATTCAATACCATGTTGTTTTGCCTTCTTTTAGAACCCCTATATAAGTGTTTTAACCCCCAAATTTCCCCAATTGAAATCATTCTCTCAAATTCCTAAAAGAAGAATAATTCTTCCTCTCCAAAATATTTCTCTCTCTAGAAGTTGAAGAAGAAAGCTAGGGTTTGCAAGTCAAGTGTCCAATTCCACCATTGAAGTCAAGCTTTGGAATTGAGGTATGATAATTTTCATCCATGGAGCCCTTTCCTCTACGGAGTTCCCAAATTCCCCAATTTACAAAGTTAGAAATTCCCAATTGAGTTAGGGTTTTTCCTCCATGTCATGGGTTCCTTTATATATGGATTTATTTGATTGTTTTATGATCTATTAAGCATGAATTGAGATAATTACATGATTTTATGATGAATTCTCATGAACCCATGTCTAACCCATGTTTTCTAAACTATTGATGATTGAAAGTGGGTTTTGAACTATGAAAGATGAATTATGGAATTATGCATGTTCTTATGGAATTGATGAGATATGATGTAGATTGCTTTGAGAGTAAAAGCATATATGTTGTTGTTGTGGTTAATTGTTGTAAAAGGATTGCTCACATAACTACCTCATGCATGAATGTGAAAGGTCTTCTCACATAAAGGATTCTAAGGTTTAAAGGTCTTTTCACTTAAAATGAATCAAAGATAAGGAACTATTCTAAGAGTGAGGCAAGCGACGATCACCTATGACCTCTAAATGAAAGACAAGAGGCGATTACCCATGTCACATGATGTAATGACAAGAGGCGATTACTCATGTTCCTTTAAGAGATAAGATGAATATGATTAAGAACTATTCCGTGGAAGTTAAGCTTAGTACCGAGTGGACAAGTGGTGATTACCCGTGTCCCATAAACTATGTGCCAACATAGGATTGTCTAGATAGACATTATTTAGTGGATCCACATAATCTAGAAGTTCATGGTCCTTACCTTGGCAAGTAGGACAATCTTTTTCGGTGTGGGAGACACCGGATTCCATGTTAATAGCTCACATGGTCTTATATGTCAGTTAAGGCTACTTCCCACAAGAAAACTATGATGAACTAAGGTTACTTCAAGAAGTATCTCACATGTGACTTTTGATGATGTCTATTTGCATTGACCATGTTTTATGACCTATATCTTCTACTTACATTCATGATTTAGCTTGGTCATTGCACTATATGAAAATGTCCTTTTTTCTCATGTTTTTAAATATTTTATGCATGACCATCATACTTGGTATATATTTTGTACTAACGCATACTCTTGCCTATATTTTCCCAAATGTAGGGACCGACCTTACATATTCTCACTTCCGTGGCTAGGTTATCATCTAGAAGATTGAAGTTTGGTGAGTCCTCATATTTCAAAGACTGAGCTTGATTTCCCTTTTTGTCTTTATTTTCAGTTTTGGAACTTGATGTACGGGCTGCACCCCGATAAAATCTTATGTACTAGATTTCGTTGAGACGATGTTTAGATTTCCACTTTTCTCTATAAAACTCTTATACGTTGAAACTGTCTTTTAATCTCTTTATTCTATTTCTTATATGATGAAAGCTAAGTGGCTTGTATGGGGCCTCTCACGGTCTTATACGCCATGTTACGCCTAGGGGCTACCTTGGGTCGTGACAGTTTTCATCCAAAAGGATAGTATGAGTTACAATGTTATAAGCAGTAGTAATAGAAGTGCCAGAGTTAGAAGTATGCATTTAGAGGTGTAGTAACCTAAGAAATGAGGATAGTTATTGAGTAAAGTGTGTATTGCAGTCATTTACCTAGTAAGTCATTAATGAGGAGTTTTCCTTTATGTGTAGGCTAAGGAATCATAATTTTGTATGGATTTCATGATAGAAGGTAGATGAATAGCTACTAGTTAGGATGAGTTAGAGTATACTTTAACCAGAAGGGAGTTTATGTCGATGTAACATTGCGTTAGTGAAGATCAAATATAGATGTTGAATAAAAGAACATATTATTCATGAGGTGATAGAACTAAGCTAGACTTGTGATATTTGAAGGGAGAGCCCTATGGTATTCAGAGGATAGTAGAACTAATTAGGCAATGATGTATAGTGAAAGGGTAAAAAGTACTTAGGTTGTAAAATTTAAGAATGTGACAGTAATCTGTAAATAGGTAGACTGAGATATAAAGATTGACTACTTGTCATGAGATCTTAGTGGGTGAGTGTTTCTTAATTTTATCTAGTAGTTGTAAGTTAGTATAGTAAGCGAGCAATTATATTGATATCTGTGTTTAGTAATAGACACTAAGCTTGAATTTGAGATGAGTGTCGTGATCAAAAGGATGTCAACATGAGGGTGATGATGTTAGTTCAAGATCTGATCTAGTAGGTTTTGTTAGACAAAGCTATAATGCTATAATTGCATAGTGATCAGAAAATATATTCTTTCTTAGAATAAGACTAATTTATAGAATATATATTTATAACCATATATACTCATTCCTAGAATAGGACTCTAACCCTACAATTGTAAAGCTATAAATATTTGTGTTCTATTGTATCATTGTATTTATAGAGAATAATACTTTCAGAATATCTTTTGTCTTTCTAGAATGTATCAAGAGCCATCATTAAAAAAAAATCCGTGCCCTTTGCTTTTATTTCTCTACACAGGTACCTTGTTACCTTCTTGCGTTCCTCTTGTCTCTCTGTTTTCTCTGCACAGGTTTTTCCTTTTCCTGTTGTATTCTGTCTTCTCAATGAATTCACAATCATCCTCGCATGATTTTCTCTCCACAAAATTGGATGGTTCCAATTTTTCTCTATGGGAATTCCACTTTGGAATTTTTGTTCAAGGAAAGGGCCTTTTTTAGCGGTTAGATGGTTCTATTGGTCTGCCAACAGATGCAAAAGAATTGGATGTATGGAATTTGAATAATGCAAAGGTAACCGCTTGAATGTTGAATTCAGTACATGTTGACATCGCTATGGGACTTAGACCATTTAGCTCTGCTTCAGAGATGTGGCTCCACCTATGTAACGTCTACCAACAAAGCAATCTGACACGAGAGTTTCAAGTGGACCGCAACATTTCCAAATATACACAGGGAAACAAGAATGTTCTCTCCTTTTACGCTGGTTTACAGTTGCTCTGGTCAGAAAAAGATCAAATTTCTGGGAGAAATATGTCTACGGCAGGGCTCAAGGAGATTTTGGGAGAATTACAAAGGACAAGGATGGTGCAGTTCTTGATGAAACTATGGCCTGAATTTGAGTCGATTCATGGCAGTTTATTGAACAAAGAAGTCACATCTGTTCTTGATGTTGTGTTGGCAGCCGCCTTGCGTGAAGAGACTAGGCTTGGAACTCAGGCGGCCACAAAATCTATGCCATTACCTGCTCTTGCGTTACTTGCACAAAAATAAACTATCGGTACTCCACCAGGATATACTAAGAGAAGTGTCCTGTGCTATGAATGCCATGACTTTGGTCACATAGTAGTCACTTGTTCTAAGAAGAAAAAAAATTACGCTTACTGCAAGATTACTGACGATCATATTTCGGACTGTCATCGTCGTCCAAATTGTTCACGGCCTGCTAACCAAGAATACCAGACGGATGTCACTAAACCATCTGAATCCTTCCCTGCTAGACATGATCTTGAAAGGTTGATCCGAGATTCTATAGCTGCTGCCATTCCTAGAGCCATCTCAAGTGCACTCTCGGCATCATCAAGTACAAGTAATTCTATTAAATCTACTTGACATCTAAACTCAGGTGCTTCCAATCATATGATTGGAGATCTGTCCCAATTTTATTCATTATATGATGATGTTTCTAAACATATTATTCATATGGAAAACAGGCATACATTGCCCGCTTCGGGTGTTGGTTCTGTTGGAAATTTGTCTAACGTACTTTATGTATGAAATTTGAAGGCTAATTAGGTTTCGGTAGGTCAACTAGTTGATCAAAATTATGTTGTCGAATTCTCACCTAATGATTGTGTTATTCAGAAGATGAAAACCGGGATGATCATGGCCAAGGGGCGTAGAGTTGGCAAAATGTTTATTCTAGAGTCGATTCATCGTCATTTGCATCATTGTTTTCTTTCAGTTTCTACCGCGGATGTTACTCGCTCAAATAAGTTGCTCACTCTTTGGCATAATAGGATGGGTCATCCTCATTTCTCTCGACTTCAGCACATGCTCTAATCATGTCTTCCAGCAACATATGGCATTCATTTCAGTCTCCTTCTGACATGTTTTAATTGTGCCAGTTCGAAAAGTCACAAGCTCCCTTTTCCATCTAGTTAATCTTCTTATGAAGATCTGCATGATTTGGTGCATAGTAATGTTTCGGGTCCTTCTCCAATTTTGTCAAGGATGGGATATAAGTACTTTGTATTATTTATTGACATGTATCTAGATACACATGGGTGTTTTTTATTCGAAATAAATCTGAGATTCCGACTCTTATTATGAATTTTGTTGAGTATGTGTATACACAATTTCATAAAACTGTAAAAATATTTTGTTCTGATTCTGGGGTAGAGTACACTAAGACTAATCTTATTGAGTTTTTGAAAAACAAAGGAATTATTTCCCGATGCACTTGTTCTCATATTCCAGAACAAAATGGAGTCGTAGAAAGGAAGAATCGACATGTTTTGGAAACTACATTGGCTTTGTTGGGTACATCTAATATGCCTAAGAGTTTCTAGCCTGAAGCAGTACATACTTCTGTATATTTGATTAATAGACAAACTTCCTCAGTCATTACCAATGAGACACCGTACTTCAGATTATTTCATAAGAAGCCTGATTATTACCACTTGTGAGTTTTTTGTTGTATTTGCCTTGTCCATCTTCTAGCACATGAACGACAAAAGCTTTCAGCATAGGTAGCACAATGTATTTTTGTGGGCAAAAACGACAGACAAAAGGGGTATCTCTGTTATGACACATCTCGTTTCCAACTTCATGTATCCAGACATATTATTTTTTAGGGTCAATTTTCTTACAAACACAATTTTAAACATGCTTCAGAATCTGTTTCTTTTTTGTACAAGTTTGATGATGATGTGGTAGCTACTGATTCTCTAGAGCAGCCCATGAACTATGATCACAATGATCTCCATCCCTCCTCTCCTTTGGGTATTGACTTTTCATACTCATCCTCATCTTCAAAAGAGGAATCATCTCATCTGGTTACTCTCTCACGCTGATCTAGTAGGATAGATCGCCAATGCCCCTGAACGACTCGGTTACTCTCCAGGGAAATTTGGTAAGTCTTATGCCATGCATACCACACTATATTCTGTTGATGTACCTACATCTTACTCTCAGGCTTCTACACAAACTTTTTGGAAGGAGGCTATTTCGAAAGAGCTTCGTGCATTTAATGAAACTTCTACTTGGGACTTTGTTGATAAACCAACTAATGTAGTTCTCATGGAAGTAAGTGGGTGTATTCCATTAAACTTAAGGCCGATGGTACAATTAATCGCTACAAAGCTCGGCTTGTTTCTTAAGGGTACAAACAAGATTATGTAGTGGATTTCAAGGAGACTTTTGCACCTGTTGCTAAGATGATAACAGTACGAACATTATTGGTTGTAGCTTCAATGATAGGCTGGACCTTGCATCAGATGGATGTAAAAAAACACCTTTCTTCACGGCCATCTAGAAGAATTTATGTTTATGAAACCACCACCTTGATGTGTTCTGCCAAGACGAAATGTAGTTTGTTGTCTTCAAAAATCTCTTTATGGCTTAAGGGAGGCTCCTTGAGCTTGATTTGAAAATTTTTGACCCACAATTTAAATAGCGGGGTTCTCTCAGATTTTTTCAGATCATTCCTTGTTTCTTCGTACTTCTCCAGTAGGTATCACAATACTTCTCATCTATGTTGATGATATCATTATCACATGAAATGATTCAGAGAGTATTACTAAGTTGAAAGAATTCTTGCATACCTCATTTAAGATGAAGGACTTGGGATAGATTTCATACTTTCTTGGACTTGAGGTTCTATACTTGCCCACTGGGATCATGCTTACACAATAAACGTATGCTAGTGATCTTGTTGCAAGGGCTAGTCTTAATGATGACAAGGTTATTTACACCTCAATGGATATTAATAGGAAGTACAAGGAGGTTGATAGAGAACCATTCAATGATCCATCATTGTATCGACAGTTTGTGGGATCATTGGTTTATCTCACTATGAGAAGGCCTGACATCTCATATGCAGTACATGTTCTAAGTCAGTTTGTGGCTAATCCTTACCATATACATTACACTACATTACTTCGTGTCATTCGGTATGTTCATGGTTTTATGAGTCAAGGTGTTCTTTTCCGTTCTGATTCTTCTATACACCTTGAAGGATATACTGATGCAGATTGGCCTAGTTGTCCCGATTCTCATCGCTTTGTTACTGGTTGGTGCATGTTTCTTGGAACATCCTTGATATCTTAGAAATGTAATAAATAATCCCGTACATCTAAATCGTCTACATAGGCTGTGTATCGTGCTATGTCGGTAGCAAGTTCAGAAATTATTTGGCTACAACGGCTATTATCTGATCTCGGTGTCGCTATTACATCTCCTATAGTGTTATATATTGATAACAATAGTGCAATTACAATAGCCACAAACCCGGTGCAATATGAAAACACAAAGAATTTAGAAGTGGACTGTCATTACATTCGAGAATTGGTTATTGATCGTCCATCACTCTATAACCTATTTCTTCTCATGATCAACTTGTTGATTTGTCTTAAAAGGCGATGACACGAGCACAACATCAGTATCTTATTGCTAAATTGATACTCTGTGATCATCGATATCAATTTGAGGGGGGATGTTAGGCAAAGGTATAATGCTATAATTGTATAGTAATCAGAAAATATATTATTTTTTAGAATAGGACTGATTTACATAATATTCATTTATGACCATATATACTCCTTCATAGAATAGGACTCTAACCCTACAATTGTATAGCTATAAATATTTGTTTTCTATTGTATCATTGTATTAACAGAGAATAATACTTTCAGAATATCTTATGCCTTTCTAGCAGGTTTGACATAAATTAGGTGAGAAATTAAGGTGTTACTTTTTGATAAGTGTGAGTGGTACATGTGTGGTATTATGACTGTTAGATGAGATCAAGAGAGTGTGTCTAATTCATTAGATTATCAGGAGCATTAATAGGTGTACTTGAGATCGTATGTAGTCAGACGAGGTTCTAACTAAATTTATATTTTTTTCATGTGTGCCTAGATAGTATAGTTGAGCTCTTAATGTGGGGTAGGCTGATGTAAGCAATATTTATTACCATTAAGAGTTTGGTCGAGGGGATCATATATAGTCAATGCGGGTAATGATTATAGAAAGACTTCTATAGAAACGGGAAGAGGTTAAGAAAAACATTTGAGAAAGAGGACTTAGAGGAAACCTTAGTACGTGCATATGGAGAGTTCAGTAGCCATGGGATTAGCCTTACCTGAGTATTAAACTAAATTGAATATACATTAGTTTAGATATGATGTAATAGATCCATAACTTTAAAGTATCAACTTAAAACCTAATGGGGAGTTGATAAGATGAGAAACCAAGTCTAGTGTTGAGAATAAGATAGTAATGTGGTATAGAAAGAGTTAAAGTGGTATATCGATCCATTCGTACTGTAGAGTATTCCTCAATGTTCATTCGTTACAACATCATAATGATGTCTCTTATATCATAATTGTGTCCATAACATGTGCTCATACACTACAAAGAGATTAATATTTATGCTCAGTTCCAAGAATGAGGGACAAAGACTTTAGCCCATTTATCGCAATCTTACTCCATAAAGTTATGGATATTAGCCTCATGGTATGAAACTATTCATATAAGCACTTATGTCTCATAGTATGCTCAGTATCGCAAATTCATGATTTGATCTCAATGGATAGTAACATAATGTTAAGTCATGCATATTCTTATATCAGAATTCTCGAATGAATTGTGCTTATGATCTTTCGCCCTAAAGCTCTTTCAGTGATCCTTTTAAGTTAGAGAGTGATGTTGATGATAGTAGTTGAGTGATGATAGAAGGAGAAGGTTGATGTTTCTTATGTTGGTAGCAGTAGTGTGCTTATTCCATCTAAGGTATAAAACTGGAGGAAGGATGAATGAAGTTTTACTATAAGTAATAGTTAGATGAGAGTAGTTAGTCAATTTCTGGTAGTAATGCGTGAAATTTCAACTTGTAGAGATGACGAGAGAATGAGAAATTCATAGAAATATTGGTTAGTAGGGGTCCATGGAGTGGTTATAGTTCTAGACTTGAATATTGTGTTGATAACATATGGATGAATGCATGATGCATTAGGTGTTTATTGATTAGGACTCGAGGTTGGTTGAATGCGGTGGTAAGGAGTAATATTCTTGGGATGAGACTCCCTATAGAGGTATTAAACTTGAATCTTGTCGTTTATATTAGTATAATCGTCTCATGTTTAACATCTTGTGATTTAGATATTAGGCTTGAACAAAGTGAGAGAAATTTATTTGACTTAGACGTTTGTAAGAATAGTCATATACCCTTGTAGAAGTTATGAGTTGCAACTAATTATGAGGTGCGATATTCATAAAGGAGGGAATGGCTGAGAGGTGTTGCTAGGCTTGAAAGCTAGCAGTCGTATTGCTTAATGCATTGTAGTCATATTCTTACTACGTACCCAGATACCCTTGTTTCATGTCAAATAACTTTAGATAGAGTGTGACTATGTTCAAACCCATATCGTTTGTAATTTATATGTTATAGATAGTTCCAAACTCTTAGTATGAATTAGTTCCGCCAATGTTAGTAGGCAAGTTCAGAAGTCAGAAAGATAGTAAGAGTAACTCCTTTCCCTTATATGATCAGTTTAGCCATCATTCAAGGACGAATGATACCAAGGGGGAGATATTGTAACACTCCAAAAAATCTAACCTAAGACCCAAATCATTCTATAACACCTCGCAACTCTATCCTTAAAAATCTAAATCGTTCGTTGTAAGTATTTAATCTTGAAACGGGTGATTTCCTACTTGATCATGTATTATAAATCCTTTAACAAGTGTATCAAGAGTATATAAAGTGATCTAGGGTCATAAGGGACCTCAAATACAAGGCCACGTTCAAAGCATTCCTATTGTCTAAGCTCTCGCATGAGTTCATATAAAGGTCAACTTCAAATACTCATATGTATCATCATATAATGAATTAGGTGTTGTACGACCTACCAAATTAAAGGTCTATGAGTCCTCTTTCCAACGCCACCAAGTTTTTCTTATTCCGAGTAAAAAGTTATGGTTGTTTTACTTGAACATACTCGGGCTGGGAAATTGGGCGAAATCACCTGCTCAATCGACGAACCGCCGAATGGGTTGGCGAATCACTGAATTGTGCCGAAAACCTTAAGCTTCTGTATATTTGGGCGATCTAAAGTCCCAATGGGCAATCCACCGAGTATTTTTGGCGAGGAGACCTCTAGATCACAGATTTGGCCGACGAGATTCATTACAAGGTCATTTTCTTTGATTTTTATTGTTTTCTTACGTTCCTATAAGGTTATTCTTGACCTTTTACCCTAAATCAACTTCCTTAAGTCCATCAGATAACCTAATAACATCATTAAGCGTATAACAACTCTCAAAACCCTCAATTCTCATCCTTCCAAAGATCAAGAACTCTAAGAAAGGGATTTCTCCAATTTCTCAAGATCGAAATGCTCCAAGTTCAAGATTCTCTTTAAGAATCCTAAGGTTTTAAATCCAAGGTTCTTCTCCACCCTTCATCTCCAAGAAAATCGCAAGAAATACAAAAGTTAGGGTTTCATGTCTTCTAATCAAATTTTTCTTCAAACTTATTCAAGAACTTTGTTCTTCCTGGTATGTAATTCTATTATAGTATTGGACTGGTTCATCATCACGCCCTACATATACTTTCAAATCAGTAACAAAATAATCTAGGGTTCGGTCCTTAGATTTAAGTATTCTAGAGATGAATTGATGTTGAGTTTTGAGTTGTTGACACTACAACATTTTAGGCCTATGGCCACACTAAATCTGGACAACGCTTGTAAAGTGTTGCCTAAAATATTTTTGGGTACGCTTTTAAAGCGTAGACAATGCTTTTAACTTTTGGCTTCGATAATATTGAAAACACTTGTAAAGCGTACTCTTTGATGGTATAGGCTACACTTTATAAGTGTTGTTATATTATGATATAATTGGCAATAACTATTTATATATATGGCCACACTTTTAAAGTGTGTTATTTTTATAATTGAAAAAATAACACATTACAAGTGTAGCCTTAATGTTTTCACTAAAATATTATATTCCCTCCAACTTTTTCAACTCTCGCTCCAATTTTTATTTGGCAAAAAAAATGTCATAAAACATAAAACCTTTCAACTCTTAGGTCTTTGTCCCAAATCAGAAAAAAATTTACAATTTCTTGAAGAACAAAATTTGCTCCAAATATGAAATTTTTCAAGGGCTTACAAATTAACAGGTATTTCTTCATCAATACATAAAGTAAAGATTTTTCACAAAGCAACTTGAAGAATTGTTTGAAAATTTCGCTCGTCGATCTGACATATAATTTCGTTGTTCTAGTCTAGCTGTTCTAATCTTGAAGAACAAAATTTGCTCCAAATCTGAAAATTTCTTGATTTTCGTTGTTCTAGTCTAGCTGATTAACAGGATAGAACAAATTGCTTCACTTCAGAAGATGGTGTCTTAATGCTTCATCACATTAATATGATTTTGTTGGAATAGGGTTTATCAGGTAACATTTTTATCTTTAAAAGTCTAAATTTATGGCATCTGGGTTTATTGCTTGCATGTGGTTACACATTTAGCTTTAGGGTTCTGATAGTCAAGTGTTGATGAGATGATTTTTTGTTGATTTTTGGGAGTCTAGCTCGTTTTTGTACTACCCACATCAGTTAGTTCTTTTCCCCCTTTTTCTCTTTTAGATTTGTTGGTTTCCCTTAAACCCACTGCACTCAAAGATTAAAGAAGAAACAGTAGACTAGAAAAGGACAGAAAAAACAACAAAGAACTACCGTTCGGTGAAGTAGAAAATTTAACACTCAATATCTTCGCCGAGTCCAAGTTAACTTTCAACAACTCAACAATAATTGGTACACATGTTTCCTGATTTCATTTAATTATTTCAGTTTATGGATCAGTTGTAGGGTTAATGCTATTGCTAAAAAGAGAGAATCCACAACAATGACGCTTGAATTCTTATCAACACCTGAATCTTCTACTTGGGTGTCTCAATTTCTATGAAAATTTCGCTTTTTCGAGGTTCAATAGCCCTAAGGTGAATGACCCATTTTAGGTAATGTTTTCAATTTTGAAGGTGTTGTCTTTGTACTGCTTTTTTTCTCTAATTATAGATTATGTTATTGGGTATCAACAAAAAAATTAAATTTTTGAATAAAGGCTCTTTCTTGATCCATGTAGAACTTTAATTTTTAGGTTGGGATTGTGACGTAGTTGAAACAGAATGAGCTGAATTGGATCAGAGTGTTTGAACTTTTTTAAATCGTTGTTTACAACCTGAACTTGCTTCTTGATGGAATTTCTTAATCTCAATTAGTTCATTTAATTTCCTTAATCGCTAAGGATATATTTATCGGCATTAGTTCTTTACTTAAATGAAGTCCTATGCTGTTTCAGCACTTCAATACTTTGTCAATTTTGCTTCAGCCAGAATTGTCCTCGACATCTCATCTAGCTTCATCGACTCTGTGGTAGGTAGGCTTTTAACATTTCTTCAGGTTTCAACATTTACTGAAATTTCTCTACATTCTCACCCTTTTGTAACAGTGTGTGTGAGGGAGAGGATTGTTCTCTATGTGTATTTCTTCGGTTACACTCGTTTCTATTTATACTTTGTTAAATTACGAACAAGATAGTGCAACTTCATGCTTTATATTAGTAAAACTTCATTATATGTACCACAGTAGACAAACACATGTGAATTTCTAACTGATGTATACAAGATGTACGAACTAAATAAAGAAAAAGTTTGAGAATTTATTCTAAATGTTGACCTATTCTACCTCTTTCAATATGTCTATTTAGTGAGACATAAAGAAATATTGAGAAGGAATTTATGCTAGCTCAAGCCTTCATACATTTAAAGAAATATTTATTATTTCCATCCCCTTCCATTTTCCAGTGAGCTTTTGATTTCTGCTTAAGGACCTTATCTTTAATATTCATCCAGTTTGTCATTTCTACTACTGCTATTCTCTCCCTTTCTATAAACTCTTGGTTTGAGGCATAATTAAGATGAGCTTGAATCTCATGTAGCCTTTCCCTTGCTGCTGCAATTTTGTTGTCCAAGCTACCTATTCCTCGATGTTGTAGTAGCTTTAGTGTTTCTTTGCATAATTTTAATCTAGTCCAAAGTCTAAACATGTGTGTCCCCCGAACTGGTTGCTGCCAGCTATGCTCTACAATCTCCATGAATTTCTCATCCTCAGTTAAATAGTTGAGGAACCTGAAAGGATTTTTTCTCAAGGCCATAGCTGTGGTGATTTCTATATGGATTTGGGAGTTATCTGAGAAGTGTTTTTCCTCGAATTGAGCTTTAGTGTGACCATATTGTGAAATCCATGCCTCGTTACATAATGCCCTGTCTATTTTGCTCCAAACATGCCCATTAGTCCAAGTAAATACTCTTCCAGAGGCTTTCATATCAGTTAGGATTAGAGTATCAATTACTTGCTGGAAATCTCTAATCTCACTTTCGTTTACTGGTTGGCCTCCTTTTCTATCCTCAAATGATAACGGAGAGTTGAAGTCTCCACATATGCACCAAGGGGTAGTTAGTTTAGCACCCAACCTCATCAAACCATCCCATAGGTCCCTTCTCTCTTCCAGGTTATTACTTCCATATACTGTAGTTATATCACACTTAAAGTTTGTTCTTCTGTCAACCACTGTACAATGGATCTACTGGCCATGTGTTTCCTGAACAGTAACCTCCACCTCAGTTTTCTTCCAAATCAACCATATTCTCCCACTTTCTACGAATGTATAGTTATGTGCATACGCCCATCCTTTAGCTACTTTATTCAAACTGACAAGGAACTTTGGCTCATTAACTTTGGTCTCCACTAGTCCTGCTAAGAAAATCCGATGCTTCTGTAAGTATTTTCCCATTTCCCTTTATTTGAAGGGCTGATTCATGCCCCTCACATTCCAAAATATCCAATTCATTAATAAGTAGGGGATACCCTCCCATCTGGAGGTCTTCCCATTTCTGTAGTTAGATAACACTTGAAGTAAATTAAGTAAAGTAAAGTAGAATGAGCTACAAATTAAGGAAATATGAATAATTTTTTAGCATTCATTTAACTAAAGTATATAACTGATTAGTTTCATATGTAAACTGTGCAAAACGAATTTGATGATGAGTATTTAAATTCACTAACGAAACTTTAACTTTTAATCAACTGAATTCTATTTGTTTACTTTATTTCCTAGTTGTGTCTATCCTATTAATTTTACTTATTTTTCCTTAGAAGTATAATTAACATTAAAAAATATTTGTGGAGGATTCGAGGTTTGATTTGGCATAGCATAAGTGCCATGACTAGGTAAGAAATTTTTATCATCTCATAACACATGATTCTGATTCCTTACTCATGACTTTTAAAATTTATTTGTGAAGTATTTAATTATTTAATGATTGTTTACTGAAGATGAAATATCAATATTTATTTTTAGGAATTCAAATCTTCCATCCAAGGATTGGATGGATTTAGCAAGGTATAGCAAAGAGTATATTGATGGTGTTGAATCTTTCCTAGATTTTTCTTTCTCTTATGAAGATCCTCAAGGCGAGGAAATTCAGTGTCAATGTGCAAAGTGTTGTAATATTTATTGGACTTGAAGGAATGTAGTGTATGATCATCTTATATGCTATGGATTTATAAAAGGTTATACTAGATGGATCAATCACGAAGAATGAGATATCAAGTTGAATGTTGACGATGATATGGATTACTCGCATGATGACATTGATGGGTTGTTGAATGATCAATTTAGAGATGTTGCGCAGGTTGAAGGAGTTTATGATGGTCCAAATGAAGATGCTAAGAAATTCTATAACTTAGCTGAAGAGGCAAGCATAGAATTATATCCTGGTTGTAAAGGATTCTCTAAATTATCATTCACAATTCGTTTGTATTTATTGAAGTGTTTACATGGATGGAGCAATGAATCATTCACTTCTCTTTTAGAGTTATTAAAAGAGGCGATGCCCGAGTTGAACATTCCTCCGTCTTACAATAAAACCAAGTCTATGGTTAAGAATCTCGATCTTGATTATGTGAAAATTGATTCATGTCCCAATGATTGCATGTTGTTTAGGAATGATCATAAGGATGATTAATTTTGTCATACTTGCGGAGCTTCACGATATATTAAATATCTTGAAGTTGATAGTGAACTTGATCCTTCTAAAAAACCACATCGAGTTTCAGCAAAGACTTTGAGACACTTTCCATTAATTTCTAGACTCCAAAAGTTATTTATGTGCTCAAAGACGGCAGATTCTTTGAGGTGGCATGACGAGGAGCGTTCTAATGATGGAAAGTTAAGGCATCCCGCTGATGTGCATCCATATTTTGCACTAGATTCTCGCAGTGTGAGACTTGGCTTGGAAAGTGATGGGTCAATCCAGTTCGAACCATGAGTATATCTCATAGCACATGGCCAGTTATGTTGATGGTGTATAATCTGCCGCCTTGGATGTGCACGAAATCTGAATATTCTATACTTTCTTTAATTATACCTTGGCCGCGATCACCTGGAAATGACATTGATATTTACTTACAACCATTGATAGATGAGTTAAAATTATTGCGGGATTCTGGGGTTGAAACATATGATGCTTCAAGAAATCAAACTTTTCAAATGCGAGTAGCTCTTAGGTAGACAATCAATGACTTTCCTGCATATGCTATGTTATCTAGTTGGAGCACAAAAGGAAAGTTTGCTTGCCCTTTGATTAACGTTTCAAGCACACCTCATCCAATTCTAGGTGCGAACGATCGTTAAGCAGTATAAAACCCAACAATTGAGTTGGGATCGAATCCCACAAGGAGTGGTACGTGTTCAAATTCAATTAAGAAGTACAAATGTGATCTAACTAGCTATAAGAATAGATATTATTGGAAAAAGACATATCAAATAAAAGGGGTGGCACGAATGTCAAATGGTGGTTTTTTAGTTTTCAAATTATCAACTACAATCAGTCAAATAGCAATGAGATAACAATAAGGAGAGAAATTCTCAGGATGTGATCGATTATAGGTGAAGTTCGATATATGGGTAATTGAAAATGCTAGTGAACAACTAAATATCAGTGGGTAGGCTAGACTATAATTGAAATAGCTTTCTCTCGAACAACTATTGCGCTTCAAGTGATTTCTCTCGAACATCAACAAGCACAACAATTAAGAACAACCCAAAACCTTAATGCATCTTCTCTCTCGAGTAAGATGGGTAGGACTGGGCTTAGGATTCAGTCTCTCAAGCTGAACCCATATCAACCTAATATATACAAATCATTAATCAATAAATTTAGTCCTAAATCCTCTCTCTCGAGCAAGCCAAGAACACTAAAATAGAACTACATTTGCAACTACAATTCTTAAATCATACCACAATTAATGATTCAACCCACTTCAAAATAGCATTTAGACTAGTCATTAACAATACCCACACACTAATTCAACCCATAATCACATGATCATATCCCAAGAATTGGGGTTTTAGCCGGACATCATAAAAAGATAAAAGTTGTTACCGAATCGATTAGCCATCAACTGGGGTAAGAGGAATTCAAGCTTTACAATGCTCCAATTCAAAGAAAATTAGAAACCCACTTGTGAAATCTCCAAGTTGAGTCTCAAAACCTTCAAGTCTACTAAGAGAACTATCTAGACTAAAAAATGGATTCAAGATATAATTAAAAATCGATTTAAAAATCAGCTGTTCAAAATCTATTTATAGTTGCCAAAAATAAGCCATGAAGGGCTCTTCGGCGAAGTAAGTTGGGTTCTCCGAACCACTTGGTGAGCCGCGCTTTGATCTCTTCCATCGCCCTTTTGCCTTGCCATTCAGCATCCTCAAGGTCTGTAACTTTGGGCGATCTATCTTGGCTTCACGGAACTACTCTGCAATCCGCCGACTGCTGCTTTTCGTCCCAACTTGGTTCCTTCCTTCAGGGCTTGGGACACTGGAACTTTAGGCGGTCTGATAGCCACTCGGCGATTCGCCAAATGACCTTGGCGATCACCAGGCGTGCCTTTCTTCATTTCTTCAGCTTGTTTTGTTCCTTTTTGCCTGTTAGTGTCCTTGCTTTGCTCCTCAATCTATATACCTGAAAATCAAGGCATTAACATCAGTTTATAGCATAAAGTAGGCATTTTAGGGCACTAAATCTATCAAAACAAAGCCCTAAATGAGTCCAAATCTCGGACTCATCACCCTTGTTGAAACTATGGCACGAATTTGCGTTATCTTAAACATAGAAGGAAAATGTGTTATATGGATCATCGTGTTGTTCTACGCATGGATCATCCATGGAGATCTAACAAATGATCTTTTAATGGAAAAACTGAATTTAGGCCTCCTTCACCTTTATTAAAGGGAACTGATATGCTTAATAGCTTACAAGATTTTGAAAATGTGTTTGGAAAGAAGAGAGAGAGATCAAATTATGGCCCATGGAAAAAAAGTTTAATCTTTTTTTAATTACCTTATTGGCAGCACAACTTGTTACGCCACAACCTTGATGTAATGCACATAGAGAAGAACATAGTTGATAGCATACCTCAAACTCTTTTGGATATTTCTGGAAAAACAAAGGATCATGCAAAAGCCCGGTATGATTTGAAAGAGATGGGAATTAGAAAGAACCTTCATCCAAAAGATATAGGATATAATAAGAGAACAAAGTTTGCAAAAGCTTGCTTCTCAATGACAAATGGAGAGAAAACAATTTTGTGCGGAGCTTTAAAGACAGCCAAGCTACCTGATGGTAGTGCCTCCAATATATCTAGGTGTGTGCAAATGGATGAAAGAAAATTATCGGGTTATAAGACTCATGATGCTCATTGCATGTTACATTACTTGCTTCCAATACCAATTAAAAGCATCCTTCCTGATCATGTGGCTATTGCTTTGATTCATCTAAGTTCCTTCTTCCAGCGTTTGTGTCAAAATGTTATCACATTGGAGGAACTAGATTGCTTAGAAGTAGAGATCAGAGAAACAATAAATTAGTTGGAGCGAATATTTCCTCCAACATTTTTTGATATAATGATTCATTTGCCTATTCATTTGGTGAATGAAGTAAGATTAGGAGGTCCAGTTCAGAATCAATGGATGTATTCCCCTGAAAGAGAAATGGGTACATTCAACTCATATATCCGCAACAGACGTTACCCAGAATGTTGCATAGAAGAGGCACATGTAGGAATAGAGTGTATGAATTTATTCTCTAGATATATGCATACTGGTGTACATACTAGATTTAACAGAAAAGCCCAAAATAATGATGAATGTGACACAAGTGATGCAGCAACTGCGAGTTTGTTTCCTAACAAAGGATGTCCTTTAGGAGCAAAGAAAACTGATCCATTTATTTTAGATAACAAGTCACTAAGTCAGGCACATGCATACTTATTGGGCAATTGTGATGAGGTTCAAGAATATATTAGGTACTTTAGTTTAAATATAGTATTTTCTTTTGTATAATTAATTTTTAACTTATTTTATTTATCATTTTAACAAAATAAGTACATGTTGTGTAGAGAGCATGAGCAAGAGGTTAATAATCAGCCGCAAAGATCTAAATGGAGCAAGGCCAAGAATCATTATCAAAATTTATCTCAATGGTTTGAAACTCGTGCTTTGCAAGAGGATGTGCCTAATTTGATAAAACAATAGTCTAGAGGACCAAATTCTGTTGCAAAAAGATATTCTGGATATCTCATTAATGGGTATAGATTCTTTATTAGCTAGCGTGATGCAAGGCGTAAAACACAAAATAGTGGTGTTACACTAGTTGCCTCAACTACAATCTTTGCAAGCTCAAAGGATAACAATCCGATTGCTGCAGATTTGACTTATTATGGTAGAATAGTTGATATAGTTGAGTTAGACTATTATGGCCATTTTAAGATTGTTCTATTTAAGTGTGAATGGTATGAGGTTGAAAAAGATATTTATGGCCTTACTTATGTCTATTTTAACAAGAGATGATCTCAAGAAGAGCCTTTTGTGCTTGCATCTCAAGTACACCAATGCTTCTATGTGCAAGATCCATATGATCAAGATAGACATTATGTTATGAAGTCTGTTCCGAAAAACTTGTTTAACATGAGTGATCAAGTTGAATCTAATCTCCACAAAGTTATGAAAATGTATTGTCTGAACATTTGATGGGACCATCTATACCATAAGATAATGGTGAAGTTCTATTAATAACGTCTGATGTACCAGAAACCATTATTGATGTGCCTTCGGAGGAATTTGTTTCTCAACAACTTGAAGTCGAGTATGAAGAGGAATTCTTCTGGAAGTAGTCCAATGTATTTTCTTCACCTATTTTTACTCTTGACTTTACGAGGAACCTCCTTTAAGATATTGGCTTTCTGATTGTCAACTGGTTCTTTTATAACGAAGTCATTACTCTTTCTCATAACCTGCTCATGATCAGTTTCATAGAGTCCTTGCGGTTGAATTATTTTTTCTCATCCATGTGAATTCCATCTTAGTCGTGATCATTTGGATATGTTAGTTTACATGTTGCTGCGTGATTTTCTGAGGATTTTTTGTTTTGATTGCCTTCTTTCTCGAGACAGGTTGAACGTCATCCATCATATCCTTATCAACTCTTTAGTAAGAACCTAAAGAAAGTTGAATCCATTAAATTCAAATTCTCGCTCCGCCTCTGAGGCATTATAGTTGTAGCTGTTTATAAAATCCACTGTTGCATACTGGTCAAGTTCATATAAGCACTGTTTGTTCTGTTCGATGTCAGTCAAATTGTACATCAGATATGTGAACATGTGCAAGAAAAGAAAGAGAAAGAGAATGAACATGTTCGCTGTCAAAACATAGGAATTTTCTCCTATACCATCAAAGAAGAACAAAAACTTACAGCCTTGAAGAGAATTAAAGCTGACAGGAACTTCTTAAAGAAGAAAATAATATCTTGCTGAATCTTAATATTTGTCGATGTGTGCAAGTTCAGATTGAGTTTGTTCGGCACTCGTTATTAAGTATGGAAGGCTGTTGATAGGGAGGAACTATTGAGGATGAAAAGGAATAAGTTGCTCATCTCCAGTCTTTGCAAGCTAGGCACCAGTGGATATTACTTGCCACAATTTCCTCTTCTTTTATCTCATAAATGTAGAAAAATTTAGCTGTAACACTTGCGAGAATCCCTCAACATAGTGATGTGAAGATCTTTTCTGGGAAAAATAAAGATCTAAACTTGTTTCCTACCATGCTGGTGGTACTCAATAATAAGAGAGAACCGTATAAGCACATTACCTACCTCTATTCCCAGTCATATTTGCGCTCACCAACAGATGGCCAGAATGTCAACATAATGACACCTCGGCGATTGAGTTTAATACCCCAGACTGTAATAAGAAGAATTGATGAGTGGAATCATCATTTCAACATCATGAAGAGAGGCAACTCCAGTTTCTAATTCTATTTAAAAAGGTAATAAAAGTCATACATCCAGTCTATTAAATGTGGGTAGCCTAGGTTCAGTAGAAAGTGAACCTAGGCTTCTTAGTCTTCTTGAGTTCTGTTCAGCTCCCCGTTCTTAGTCTTCTTGAGTTCGTAGTTGTTGTGCTTGCCATAAGCTTAGTTTATTTAATTGTTAATCACCATAAAATTTAGATGTTCTAAATTCTTTTATATGTATGGATTAGCTATTTCTTATTTTGGAGACTTCTGTGTTGTGAGCCTTCCCCCTTTGTTTTTGTAACTTGTAAAGTCTAGTATTATCTTCTTCTGAAGTCCATCTATGGTTAATGACGACTTTGAATTGAACATTCGTATAGTAAAGTTACTGCTTGGAAGTGGAATATTTCTGAATTAATCTATGTTTGGTTAGAATATCATTAATTTTCAGAATATTTTGCATTAGCAATTGATATGCTTGTTTGTTGACACTTTTAGGTGGCTTTATATAATTGATTGTCCATTTAGATGTGAATGTGATTTCTTTTGAAGTTGGAGTTCTGGGGAAACAGGGGATTAATGGTTTCTGCAAGACCATTTGCATGGATTACGGGTGCAACTGTTGCATCCTAACATGGCATATGTTTCAAAGAAAGTATTTTAGGATGTATCAATGAGTAGTTGTGGAACTACTGGGTGGGGAGAGGATAACCTATTGTTCCTGTGTTTTGTATATACAAAACAATCTGACTACAAACTATACACATCTATCTAAGCCTCGATAGGTATAGTTATATGGTATTTCTGCTGGTGGCGTAGCAGGTACTCAGTAAAATAGTCAATGGGGTGCAAACTGTTCTAGACAACATTGTTATATTTTAAGAACACCCATCTGAATACGAGTCTCACACATATATATGCTTCGACATGAATAGGTTTAATGCAATGAGATCTAGAGTGCTATATACAACACGAAAGCTATTTCAGACGTCCACAGAAGAGTATTTGACCTCTTTGGTTTTCACTCCCATCCCTAGCTTGTAAAAATACATAATCAAACATGATTACAAATCTGTAGTTACTTGTAGGACGTTTCACTTGTACATGGCAAGAAAAAATTGTACTACTTTAACGCTTTCCTCAATTTTCATAACCATTTTTCCCTTTGCCTCAATTTGCATTTGTCCTTTAAAAAGTCAAAGAAATTACTCCATTGTTCTTGTGCTTGTTTTCTAAGTTTAGATTGATCAGTTCTTACTCATATCATTAGGTGTAGATTTATTCCACTTTGGTAGGGTCGTTTTGTGTTGTGAATGATCCCTTTCGATACAGGACAATTTTTTGTGATTCTCACAGTGAATTTGAATTTGATTCCTGTCGTTTTGTGTTTTTCAGAGATGTGGATACTGTTTCATTTGTTTGGGGTGAGATATAGCCCAGTATCACTTAGCCTGACATAATAGGCCTCAAATGAGTTCGTATTATCTCTTTCGGGTTGTGATCTGCATAAGTGTCTGTTCTTTGGTGACAAATGAATCTGCCTTTTTCTTTACTACTTGTGACCTCTGTGAACTTCATTTTTCTTTAAGTTTTGATAGAATGAAATCTGACATGAATTTTTTCATTATAATGTGGATCAGTAGCCTATATGTTGTCTTGGGAAGGCACTGCCTTCAAGATGGATTAACTTTGCAAGTGATTCTTTGTTTCTTTTAGATGTGTCTTGTCTTTAAAATGTTGAAATTTATAAACAGTTGTCTTCCAGCAGTCCATTTATGCCTAAGGGAAATTACACCAGCAGTCCATTTTGTTAAAATTACTTACTATTTTTCATAACAGTACTACTACATTGGGAAGGGGCTGGGAAGGTATTGTTAAAAGTGATTAGTATTGAGCTTATTAAATACATGATTTATTTCACTAACTTATAATTTTTTTTGAATGTGCAGGAAAATGTCGGTAATTGAAGTTGAATAGTGGCCAGAAGTAAACTCGATCTATTGTAGTGAACGATGAAGAGTTTTTGTACTATTGTCATATATGTTTGAATGCATTTGGTTTTGTGGAATTTATTGATAGTAGAGATCCTTAAACAATTAATTTCTAAGTATTGGTTATACAAGACATGTTTCCCGAAGTTTATCTGAAATATATTCCTTCGATTTATTTATTAGCTAATTTGGTGATTATTTAATATATGCAAATAAAAATTATTATTCTTAAAAATAAAAAATTGTGGCTACAAAAATTCTACACAACATTGCCACACTTCAAAAGTGTTGCTATAGGGACGTTCAATGTGTGGCTTATTGATTACAAATTTAATCTTGTACATAAAAAAAAGTTACAATTTATAAGTGTTGTTGTAGATGAAATATAAAAGGCGACACTTTTTAAGTCTGACCAATAACTAAGCAAAGTCCACACTTTTAAGTGTAGTATAATCAAACAAAAAGTGTTGCTAATGAATTACTACAAAGCGTGCCCTCTATACCCCTTTGGCCACGCTTTTTAAGTGCAGCTGCTATGGCGACATTTAAAAAGTGTGGCCTAATGTCAAAGGTTACGCTTCTTTACGCCACCCCCTAAAAAGCGTTGCTTAAAGGCTAAAAGTGTAGCATTTTATCAAAGGCCACACTTCTTGCTAGTTTAGGCTACACTTTACTGGGGTGGCTAAAAGCCTAAAATGTTGTAGTGTGAGTTCCTGATTCTTTTTTAAAATTCTATTCCTAATTATTGAATTGCTATATGTTATGTATTGAGATTCTTGAGTTTATTCGTTCATGTCTATATTTTAGCATGAAGCCTATTAATTGAGTATTCTTGAGATGAGTAGTATCGTTGAGTTCTGAGTTCTTGAGTTCTAAGTATTGAGTTTTTCTATATTGTTATTGAGATCCTTGAGTTGAGTTGTTCATGCCTATATTCAGCATCCACCCTATTTTGAATTAAAATTTTTGAGAATCTTTTAAAGCCAACATTTTTTAATTTAAACTGAGTTTTTGAGAAAGTAAAGAGGAAGTCTAGAAAGAGTTTTAACCTAGATTTGAACAAGAGTATAAGGGAACTAAATATTTCTCAAATGTTTCATTTTTACATGAAGAAAGAGAATATCATTTTGAGAAAAGTAAAAGAGTTTTCAGAAAGATTGAGTACAGAGCATTAACTCTTCAAAAGGCCTTCTTAAGTATTTATCTCAACCCAGAGAAAGTATTTTTACATTGAGCAAATGGAAACCTTGTTTTCAAAATAAGCAATGAGTTCAAAGATATTTCAGAGCAATTACCTCTTTTAAGAGGATAGTTTGAGCAATTATCTCAAACCGAAAGAGTGTTTTATACATATGAGCATGAGTATATATATATATTATTGGGAGTAATATTGAGCATCGATATGGGGATGAGTTTAGAAAACTCAAAATCCTCATAAACCATGTCTTTCCAACATGAGTACAAGATCATATATTTTAGATGAATCCTTATTACTTAGTGGATCCACTTAGTTGAGAGGTTGTATACCCTGGCACGGTATAGGACAGTTCTGGCAGCGTGGGCGAGATGTTGTATCATCATGTAGCTCATAGTGATGGTTGTCGGTTAGAGAATCTCCCAAATAGAGTTAAAGTGTATTTTTACTATATCACTTATTATGTTGAGTTTCAGAGATGAGTAAGTACTTGTAAAGTTTTAAATAATTTAGTTCTTTTATTTCTTTACATTCATCTTGTATATATCTTTATCTATTGCAGTCGTTTCTTTAGTTGTTTTGCTTTAGCTATATTACATACTCGTGCATTCAATGTACTGATATCATTCAACGTACATAATTTATGATACAGATACAGGTGTTTAGGATCATCAACAAGCGCTTCATTGAGATCACTTTGCACTCCTGTTAGCTTTTGGTGAGCCACCTTGCGTTTCGAAGGACTCCACTTTTCTTTTCATTTTAGTCATTTTAGGGTGTCGTGGGTCTTGTCCCGACATCCATATTGAACTATAGAGGCTTCATAGATAGATACATAGAGTTGAGGAGTCTCTCAATATTCTCTTTTCCTTTGAGATGTTTTGCAAACTATTACTATTGCATTGAGTATTGTTCAGACAGTATCAATTTTAACGATTTACTTCTGTTTTAATCCTTTAAATGCTTGAGTCAGTCTTCCGCTAGATACATAGCCAGGACAAGGGTTCGCTTGGCGACCAACAATGGTTCTCGAGTGCCGGCCACGTCCAGGGTGTAGGCTCGGGGAATGACACCAATTCACTAGTTGTACCAATTTAACTAACAACAAAAAAAGTATGATAATAAGCGACAAGTAGATTTTTTCAAACACTATGTCTTTCATAAGCATGAAATGCGGAAAGCTAAATACCACTCAAGAATTGATGTCATAAATATAAGAGTTTCAAAAATAATGTGCAAGTCTAAAACTAAAATGACAAGTCTAAATATAAATATCTTGTTTGAATAATAAACAACGGAATACATAATGAGATAGATGGAGGTGTGTGCCGCAGAATAGTCAAGCAGCTCACCACAACTCCAAGATAGTTTATGTTCGGACTCAGATTGCTCCATGAGATGCGCTCGTATTTTGAATCAAATCTGTACCACAGAATTGTGCTACAAGTGTAGTATGAGTAAGTAACCACATGTACCCAATATGTCTCATAGAAATTATTCTTTAATTTTACAAGTCAACATTATACTTATCAATCAAGTTGCACCAAAGAGGGATAATCAAATGCCACATAATGTACAAACACCAATTAAGCACAAAACCACAAGAATGAAGGATATGATGAGATGCAATGCGAAATCATGAGATGATATACTTCAAAATACAAGTAATCTCTCAACCTTATATGCACAATACTTCTTGGAAAATCATCGAGAGTTCGTGACCCATGGGGGTCCATATACTGACACGGACAATCTCCACGTGTCTGTGCGGATGATCTCAACGCACTATCATAAAATCAAACCATCCCCAGCACAGACTATCTCCATGTGCCCAACTTATAATCATAAAACAATCCCAACAAGGACGATCTCCATGTGTCAGATCTTTACTTTTGCTCAATCTCATGTCAATGCATGTGCACAATATAATATCATAAAATAAGGGATAATGATGCATCTCAATCAATCAAATATCAGTATGACATATAATCCCTCAACTATCGTAATTATACTGGTTTAATAAAAAAACACAACAACACAAAGGAAACAAAGTCAATAATATACCAGCTAATGCACATATGCTTTGGCATTTTGGGATTACAATCCATCATTCCATAGTAATAAACTTTTTCTTTATAACAGCGGTACTCGTACCAATGCCTATTAAACCATTGGTATGAGACCCCCATCTTTCTACCTTACCCATTATAGATTTCAATTTTTAATCTTTAATTATAAAAATTTCCTTCAACAAATTTTCAAAGTCTTAACATACCTCGAATGTCAAACACGTGTCACAAATCCTCAGAATTTTGTCTTCCCCTTTCATAAAGCTTTAGAATGTTTTCGAAAGTAAACATGTCCATAAAATATCTCATTATATAACCCAAATTTTCCATTATTTTTGTACCAAGACAATAACCATTCAAATAATAATAATAACAGTAACAAAAATGACCTAGAAGTAGCGGTGATAGAAAATAGCCTCATATCAATTTGATGTAGTCCTACTTGGCATAAACACCTCAAAATTTTGTAAAAGTATAACCCCTAACATCTTTGGATCATTACCACACCTAAATTTGACCCACAAACCCATATTAATTGGAGCAATTAACCTATTTACAATGTTTTAATCTATAGGCATTATCCCACTCAATCATAAGATAATAACAATTGTTTCATTCAAAAGAATTTCCACAGAACTGACAATTTCCAACCAAAACACCATTTCATCATAATAGGACAAAATTAGGCATTAAGGACACTACTTATTGAGCTAAACAACCCTCAAATAATAGCAAATCTACCACTCATCACCTTCAAACTCCAAAACATAAGCCCACAACATATCCTCAAGATCCTGAAGAGTAGGTTGTAACTAACCATCAGTCTGTAGGTGGAAAGTTGTGCTAAGGTCGACAAAAGTGAACTAAGAATACCGATATGATATGATAGAGACAGGCACACTATGAAGACAAACCACCCTACAATGTAGAGACGGTCCAACCTCTCGGCGCTGAATGAAGACCGAACATGGAGGAAGTGTCCTGACTAGGTCAATAATGACCCAAATGATGTCAATACATCTAGAAGTTCAAGGCAAACCTGCCACAAATTCCATAGTGATGCAATCCCACTTTCACTCAGGTATGGGTAATCTCTGAAACTCACCACCAGGCCTCAAATGCTAGGCCTTCACCTACTGGAAACATAGGCAACGAGACACATAGTCTTCTATATCTCTCCTCATTCCACTCCACCAATAGTGGTTCCTCAAATGACGATACATCTTTGCGGTGCTCAGATAGATAGAGGATATGGAATCATGGGCTTTATGAAGTATCACCTGAATTAAGTCCCCAACTCTCGGAACACAAATATGACAAACAAACCGAAAACCACATCAAAATCCAAGGTAGCCTGACCGATATCTCCCATAAACACCCGATATCAAAGAGCCACCAAAGTCTCATCCTAAATTGATGACCACAGATCTTATCAAGCAGGGAAGACCGAACTCCCACATAGGATAAAACACACCTAGAATATGAAATATCTAATCAAATCATAGTCCTTCAGAAGCTCTATCAAACAACGTTGCCTCAAATTAAGGTCCCTCTGTCTTATAATGTGCTGACGACTCATGTGATCGGTGTAGATCTTGCAACGAACTCGATACAGGTAGTGCCTCCAGATTTTAAGCGCAAAAACTACCATCGCCAACTCTAAGTCATGAGTGGGGTAGTTGCGCTCATGCAACTTAAGCTGCTTCGACACATAAGTAATAACTCGGCCCCACTGGATCAATAAACAACCCAATCCAATGTTGGATGTGTCACAATATACCATGAAGTCATTGCCCTCAATTGAAAGAGTCAATATAAAAGCGGTGGTCAGCAACTCCTTGAGCTTCTGAAATCTCAACTCACACTCCCTTAACTACTCAAAAAGAACATCAAGACGAGTCAACCGGGTCAGGGGCGCTGCAATAGTGGAGAAGCCCTCCATAAACCATTTGTCGTAGCCCACTAATCCGAAGAAGATCTGAATCTTAGTAACTAAAGTGGGCCTAGCCCAATCACGAATATTCTTAATCTTCGAAGGATTTACGATGACGCCATCTTTGGACATGACGTGCCCCAAGAATGCTAGAGACTCAAGAAAAAACTCACACTTTGAAAATTTGGCATAAAGCCTCTAATCTCTCAAATTCCAAAGCATAATCATGTTCATGATCTCTCCTGCTCCACGGGTATAAAAGGAAATCATCAATTAAAACTATGAAGAATAAATCAAGGTAAGTCCTGAACACCCATATCATCAATTTCATAAAGGCAACAAGGGAATTAGTCAACCCAAAATACATCACAAGGAACTCAGAGTAGCCATATCGAGTACGAAATATTGTCTTAGGGATATACGCTGCCCTAATTCTCAGTTGATGGTAACCGGATCTCAGATCAATCTTAGAAAACATTGTGGCACCCTGAAGCTAGTTAAACAGATCATCAATACAAGGAAAAGGGTAACAATTCTTCACCATCACCTTATTCAACTGCCTATAATCAATACACATGCACATCGTAACTTCTTTCTTCTTCACAAAGAGAATGAGAGTACCCCAAGGTGATACTCTAGGCCTAATGGATTCCTTACCAAAGAGATCCTAAAGCTGAACACTATGCTCCTTGAGCTCTGCTACAGCCATCCGATATGGTGGAATAGAAATAGGCCGAGTACCGGGCTCAAGCTTAATAGAAAAGTCAATATCAAGCTCTAGGGATAGGCAGGTAGGTTGGTAGGAAACTCATCCACAAAATCATAGACAACTGGATCTGGCTCAACTAGAGAAACCTCCATATTTATATCACGCACATAATCCACATAAGATAAACACTCGCTAGCCTCCGAGCCCAAACAAAAGAGATACCTCCAACCGATATGCTACTATGAGAGCCCACCACACCACCAAGGGAATTCCAAACATGGCTAAGGTAACGGTGTTAGATAACTGATCCAAGACTGTGCGATAGGGGGATAACCAGTCCATGCCCAGAATCACATCAAAGTCAAGCATATCAAGTAATATCAGGTCAACCTGAGTGTCACACCCCTGGATAGTCACCAAGAACGATTGAAACACATGATCCAACTACTAAAGACTTACCACAAGGGTCAACAGATGTAACAGTGCTGCCAAAGGCTGAGAACTCAAACCTATACACGAAGCATAAGAAATAGATACATATGAAAAGGTAGAGCCCATATCAAATAAAGTCGAGGCTGGCTGTTGGCATAAGAAAATTGTACATGTGCTCAAATCGTGTGATGCCTCAGTCTCTGCCCTCAATAGAGCTGCATAGAAGTGTCCCTATACGTTTCTGTCATGGGCATCTAACCTACCACCTGACCTGCCTCCCCAGGGACCACCTTGAATACCTTGATAACCACCATGTGAGTCCTAACCCTGACCTCGACCTCTAATTGGAGGTGCTGCTAGTGGACCTGGTAGTGCAGCCTATGGAACGGGAGCAATCTACTTACTCAACGGGAAGTCTCTAGCCTAGTGATCAAACTCTGCACAATAAAACATACCCGAAGATAATCAGCTTGCAGAATAAAAACCACCATAGCTTGAAGCACTAGACTGAGACCCATCTCGACTCTACTCGAGCCGACCTCACTCAGGCTATATCGATCACCCTCTAAAGTCTATAATGAGGCATGAATAGTCCGACTAGACTGGCCCTGCTGAAACCGTTGTTGGGGCCTACCATTGCAGCCATAAACCTAGAAGGGTGCCCACTGTAGTTGCCCTCTTACCTAGCTATCTTATCACTTCCCCCATGGGCCTCACGATGGAGCTCCTCAATTGTACAGGCGTGGTCAACCACATCAATAAAGGAACAGCCTGCGAAAACCATAGACTGGATCTCAATCCACAACTGGAGTTCCAAACCATGAACAAAACACCAAACTCTCTCCTCCTTAGTAGGTAGGATCATAGTGGCATGGAAGAAGAGCTCATGAAACCTCTCTTCATACTAAGACACAGTCATGGAGCCCTAATCCATCTTGGAGAACTGATCCCGGAGACGATCTCTAAAACTGCGGGGGATGAACCTAGATAAGAAGGCCTCAGAAAACTCGGTCCAAGTGACCGGAGGATACCTAGCTAGCCTGGTGTCTTTGAAAGTACGCCACTATTTCCTGGCTAGCCTGTCTAACTGATAAGTAATGAAGTATGCTCCTCTCGAATCCACTAGACCCAATGTGTATAGCCGTTCATGGCAAGTAGTGAGAAACTCATAGGCATCCTCACCCACTGATGTACCACGAATTTACAGTATTTTTTATGCTTTAAACTTGGAATTTTGTGTGGGGCAGTAGAATTTGTTAGCAGATGTGATGGTTGTTTGCAAAAAACTAGGTTTTGGATCAGTTGGGATGAAAAGAGTTGAAGCAGCAACACTTTTGGTGATTGACGACTCAACCTACGAACCGTAGGACTGAGTCGTGGACTAAAGAAGTACATATTTGGGCTAAGTGTAAAACGACGAGACCAAATTATGAGCTGTAGAAACTCCTACGAGCCGTAGAAACCAGTCATGGAAAAGTTCAAAGATGTTGAGCTCTAGTACTTGAATGACAAAAAGCCAAGACGGGTCGTGCAAAGTTCTACGGGTCATAGAACAGACCCGTAGAAAAGTCTAGAAGTTAAGAAGTGAAGTTGTTTTTTGACAGAAGGTTCCTACAAAATTACATAAATAAGACAAATTTATGCCAATTCATTAAAAGTTTGTGTTATTTATGTCATTTCTGTTTGAGAAAAGGCTCATCAATGTCATTATTTGTTAACTGAAAACAATTTCAATTTTTCTCAACCATTTTTTTACATATGGTCAATTATGATTCAACAATGTCATTAACTAAATTTCTATTAAAGAGAAAAATCTCAAATATGACATTGAACTTTAAGAAAAGACTCATCTATGCCATCCACTAAAAGTTTGGATCATCCATGTCATTTCAGTTAACAAAGAATGACATGGATGAACTTTTTCTCAAATAAAAAATGGCATAGATCAGCTAATATTTTAACAGATAGCGTAGATGAAACTTTTATTAAAGGACTTAAGATGATATTTTCTTAATTGGTTCAAGAGGCTTAAGGTGACTTATATGTTTGCCAGTTTTTCACAATGAACGCACTTGAATGAATTAGTAATGAAGTATTTGTTTGAGTTTCTATATCTAATAATTGTTCCTAGTTAGTTTTTCTTATTGATAAAATCCACGTATTTAAAATAGTTGGTATCTCTCATAACAACATCCAATTTCCAAATAGTAGTTACTGTTATGAATCTCAACATCAAATTATAAAAGAACTCTAGTATGCTCTCTCTATGGAATTCACTCTCAAACTAACTAGGTTATTGTATTTTGTAATCAACTACTTTAATCACGTAAATAGGTGTAGTTTGGGTGACATCAAGCATCAAATACATGTTTTGAAAAACATGGCTTGTGTTAGTGCACCACATTTTTGGTTTTTGGCTGCATTTGCGATATTTTGACACCGCGGTTTACTACATTTGGAATGGATCTCCACTTTTCTAGTTCTTGAGAGACTTATTTCAACTGTTACTTTTTTTTAATATCTAGAACTCATTCCCACCATTTTGGGAGCTCGTTTGAAGGTTATTCCACTCAAGTATTGCTGATTTGGTCAAGTGATTGGTAAATTCTCTTCCCCTCTTCATTCTATAGTTAATTCTAGCTTTATTTCTTTATTTAATTCATGATTTTAGCTCGAAAATCCTCCCCTGTTCTTGGGACTCCTGAGTCAATTTGGAACTCAAATTTAGTCACGTCTTTTCCAAATTCTGGGTACGAGTTTCTATGGGTACCATTAATTCCATATTGACGAATAGATTATTTGTGTGTGTCACGACCCAAAGTACACCCTAGACATGACATGGCGTATAGAGTCTCGAGAGGTCCTACACAAGATACTTGGCATGCATCATACAAGATAATAGAATTTAAAGAGTTCAAAGACAGTTTTATATCAAAGAGTTTAACAAATGTAGCAGAAGTCTAACCTAGTCACCCTAGATGTGACATGGCGTATAAGACCCCAAGAGGCCCTACACAAGCCACTTAGCATATCTCATACAAGATAATAGAATTAAGAGATTTCAAAGACAACTTTATATCATAAAAAGTTGACCAAAACGTAGTGGAAGTCTAACATAGTCTCAATGCCATCTATTACATCAAAGAGGGATTGGGACGTAACCCATACATCACATATAACATTCGAAAAGTAAAGACAATAAACAATAAAGAGTCCGATCCATGGAACACGAGGACTCACCAATCTTCAAAAGCTACTAAGGTAATCACTAGCCACGAGGGTGTGGAATAGAAGCGTCGGTCCTTATATTAGTGAAACAATGTAGGTAAGAGTATGTGTTAGTACATAGAATGTACTAAGTATGATAGCCATGCATAAGAGTTATGAAATCATGCTAAAGAGGACTTTACATGAGATGCAATGACCAAGTTAAACCATAAGAAAAAAGGTTAGAAAATCTAATCATGATCATGGTCAATGCAAGTAAAAATCATCTTAAAAACACATGTGAGATACTTCTAGAAGTAACCTTAGTTCATTATTATGGGAAGTAGCCATTAACCGACATATAGACCATGTGAGCTATTACATGGAATCTGTTGTATATCCCACACCAAAAAGAGATGTCCTTACTTGCCAAGGTAAGAACCATAAACTTCTAGCTTAAGTTGATCCACTAGCTAATGTCAATCTAAGACAAACCTATGGTGGCACATAGTTTATGGGACATGGGTAATCGTCTCTTGTCCACTCGGTGCTAAGCATAAATCCCACGGAAACATCCTTAGTCTTTACTTGTCTTATCATTTAGAGACATTGGTAATCTCCACTTGTCTTATCATCCATAGAAGGCACATCTAGTAGCCAATCTAAGCTAAATTTCATTAAATAACTCACAAATCTTGATTCAAAGTTTAGTTGAGAAAACCTTTCAACCCTAAGAATTCTTATGTGAGAAAACCCTTTCACATTCATGTATTGAGTTGTATGTGAGAAATCCTTTCAAAAGAACAACAACCACATTGATACTTTACTCTGAAAGCAACTTAAATCATTTTCATCAATTTAATAAAAACGTGCATATCTTCATAAATTCATCTTTCATAGTTCAAAACCCACCTTTGATCATCATAGTCTAGAAAACATGGGTTATGCATTCTATGGGAATTCAACTTAAAAGCATGCAATTACATCAATTCATGCATAAGAAGACATAAAACAATCAATTGGATCAATATTGAAAGGAAACCATGACAATTTAATAAAAACCCTAATTTGATTGGGGGATCTAACCTTACAAAATTGGGAATTTTAGGAACCTTATGGAGGGAAGAGCTCCATAGGTGAAGACTATCATACCTTGGAGTTCAAAGCCCTCAAGCAAATGGTGAATTGGAGACTTGACCTTGAAACCCGACACTTCTTCTTCCTTAGAGAGAGAAATATTTGAGAGGATGAACTTGATCAACTTTTGGGAATTTAAGAGAGTGAATTTAATTGGGTGATTTGGGGGTAAAAATGTTTATATAGGGCCTATGGTAGAGGGTAAAACGAAATAGTATTGGGTTAAAATAATCATAAAAAGACTCAAAATCACCCAATTAAATTCACTCTCTTAAATTCCCAAAAGTTGATAAAGTTCATCCTCTCAAAGACTACACTTTTGGACCCCCAACGACGGGACCCCATGTACGGTCCGTAGGTCCACTTATGGGCCGTACATCCCAACCGTAGGTCCCAACTTTGACTCTCAAAATTTCACTAAGTTTGGGACTCACCTACGAGACCTACCTACGACTCGTACATTGAACGACGGATTGTCCTGGTGAATAGTAAAAAGGGTACTGGGACTTGATATTTTAAGTCATTTGAACTTGCCACCTACGGTTCGTGGTTCGACCTACAAGCCATCGGTTGTTCCGTCGGTACTGGCACCAGATTCTAGAAACCTGCAATTTTCTTCTTTTCTTTCCGAATCCGAGGTGTTACAATGTTATAGCATGAAAACAATTTGATCCTTTACAAAAGGGGAAGACTTTCACGTGATGGTTCTTTATTTATCGTTCGGCTGCAAAGAAGGTTACGATTTCCCCTCTATAGACTTAACTCAATTAGATAGTATATTGAATAAGTATCATGACTTTCTAGGAGTATTGTCCAGATAGGACTAGATTTATTGTGAATTATGAATAATCGGACATTTTGGAACCTTAAAGTAGTATTCTTCTTCTTAAGCCCCAGTTTAGGTTACTTTTTATTGTCTTGTGATTGGATTAGTGGAATCCTTGAGTTTGACTTAGGGGAGTAATCGATAATAGACTGAGATGTTGTTTATTAAAGCATTCTATTGTCTTACTTACATATGTTAGTATTTTTTTTATCTCATATTTGAGATTGTATGCTTAAGACTTTGGATTTGGACTGGCTGAGCTCTAGTACGATTGCATTGTGTAGTGTGATTTACCCTATTTGTGTGTAATATATACTTATATGTATATTTGAGTTGGCAACAATTCATTTACATATGCATACGCATTGGAACATGTGATGTATTGGATGAAAAATAATGATTTGCGGCGTTGAAACTAAAATGCCTCATCTTTTACTAATTTGGCCTCTACGGTAGCATACTACTCTTTTTACTGAATTTGGTTTTTATGGGGAAACTGTATCATTTTTGATGGATTTTTGGTTTATGAAGAGATTTTTATCCTTAAATTTTCTGATTTCTGATTTGGAAAAATTGTACCCCTTACAATCGGTGCGTGGGATAAATAAGACAAACTTATGTTGATCAGATTACTCATTATCGATGGGTGCATGTTGAATCCTCAAAACTTAATATATTTTTAGAGGATTCGACATGGATGCAACAATATTTTTGAAGAGTCTGAGCAATATATGTTGCAAAGAAGCTAACCAGGTGACTAGCAATTTAGCAAAACTAACCACCACCCTTGAAGAAGATATATACCTTCTTTCCTACTTTGACAAAAGACTTGAGAAATGACATCGCATCGTGATATTTAACCTTAGTATTGTTGGAAAAATTATATGGGAAAGTATAATAAAATATAAATAATAATACGAAAATTAGGATTAATTATACTACAATAATATTCTTAAGTAATATATATATATAAATGATACTTGAGTGGTGCTAGGCTTTGTCCTAAAAAACTACTTCAACAGCGTGAAATGTTTCTCCAGAATTAAACAATTCTTCTCTAATTAATTAGAGGATACAAAAATCAACAAAATATAAATACTACAAAATAAGCAAGTCGGATGAGGATATTTGAAAATTGGCTAAGTCTTACTACTTCACTTAGTTGTGTGTCCTCAAGACTACATCAACTTATATATAGGAGAGCTTAGGTGGTGAATCTTGGAGAAGAGGGAAACATTTTCACTATGCATTACTTGGAGACAAAGGAAATTAATATTTGAAGGCAAAGAAAATTAATACTTGTTGATCAAGTTGATGACATATGCACATCAACTTGATGACATAAGTGCTTAAGTCATAAATTAATATAGTTCAAAATATGTCTCAAATTATTTTTAAATATCCAACAAGTATATTTTTGGGGCTCGTGAAATACTATCGTCAGATTAGAAAGGGGTATCCACCATTGCTGCACGCGAAGAAGAACCGGACTTGGGAGTGGACGGAATGCTGCCAAAGAGCCTTTGAAGAGTTGAAGGCCGCCTCTATGTGCCAAAATGGAGGAACTTAAGACGCACTCTTCTAAAAGGAATGTCTATATTTCATAACTGTATTTGAAGTCAATGAAGGCTGTTGTCACAAATTAAAAATAGCAGTACAAAATAATAAGTAAAGCAAGGTTGTGTCTCTATGACAACTAATTAATAAATTCAGTATCCAAAGTCTCATCTTCATTACTATAAAAATCTGTACTGGAGATATAGAAGATGAAATTAACAACTTAGATCTTTCTCCTGTCTACGCCCACGAATTAAGCAGTTGAATAATGGATAGTGCAATGGCATTGAGTTCCAACATCATGACTCTGCCTTGTGAAGTCTTGGTGGACATACTCTCTAGGCTTTCACTCAAACATGTCCACCAACTTCAAACTGTTTCAAAGTTATGGTTCAAAATCATCTCTACTCCACATTTCAGAAGACTCTACAACATGAAATCCACGACTCATCCTCGAGCACGTGTAGTTCAAGTGCCTGACACCAAGTGTTCACCGAGCTAGGAAACGATTATTCTAACCATCATTATATCGCCTATGGACCTCAATATTGACAACAGTGAGATCCAAGAAGAGTTCAGTTTTGAGGATATTGCCCCTCAACACTCTTTCATCATATCATCCAATCTCATCATTTTCAATCAAAAGGTATGTAATCCTACAACAAAATAGATCATAGACATACCAATATCAAGTCATCCATCAGTTAGTTTTGATGTTACGTATATCCCATCCAACAATACATACAAGATTTTCCATTTATATGGTACCAAAACTGGTCACAACTACAACTTCAACTATGGTGGTAGCCCTGTAGAGTTTCGATTTGAGACTCTTGCGCTAAGAGACGGAGGACCAATTCCTAATTCTTGGAAAGCCCTAGCACACCAAGAATGGGTTTCTTGTAAGATAGAGTCAATATGTGTAAATGGTGTAGTTCATTGATGCTTGAAAGAGGACCTCAAAGGGAAAGGCGTATTATTTCAATGGACATTGAAAGTGAGGATTTCTTGAGTTCCATTGGTTGCCCCAATAATCCATATGTGGGAGAGACAACGATATTTGATAATGTCCAGTTAGCAGATTTGAATGGGAGGTTATGTTTAGCTTATTACTCAGAAGAATCATTGAGGATGGATCTATACTTTGTCAAGGATCGAACAAACCAAGAATGGGTAAAGGAACACACTATCAATTTATCAGGTATGGGGAGTTGGTTATTCAAAATAGTGGAGTATGTACAATTACAAGGTAACAATGGAGACATTGTTATTGATGGTCAACAACTTATCTTCTACAACATTGAAGAGAATAGGTTTAGAGGGTTACCTAGGCGTATAATGAAGATTCATATTGGCTTGTACTTTGATAGATGTTTCAAGTTAGAAAGCACAAAACTATCTATGCAACCAAGTGTAGATTTTCTATCTAATTAATGGATCTTTGTAATTGTTCAAAAAATTTCAATCAATCGATTATTTTCTGATCTTTATATTAATGAACTTGTACTCTAAATGGATTTGAGTCTTCTACCTAGTGAAATTTTAGCTATGCAGTTAATTGAAAAGGGATGCTAAATGGCTTAAAGAGACTCTGTTAAGGGAAAAGACATCGTAAAACCATTAACTTAGTCAAATGGAACTCTGTCACCACGGAAGTATAGAAGGAGGAGGTTTGGGTATTAAGAATCTAAATATGCAAAATAAGAGTCTCTTGAGATGGTTGTGGAGATTTAGGGGTCGTTTGGTAGTTGATTAGGAGGTAAATTCTTCATGTATTAAATTATACATAAGTAATATCATGTTTCGTAGCATTCTTTTATTATGTATACAATTAATATGGTGCTTGATTTGCAATATAGAAACTTGCATAACTAATATATGTGTAAGTTATGAATAAATCTATGTATTATTTTATGCCCCCAGAAGATAGAATAACTAAAACCTGCATAACTATTACTTGCATTAAATAAATAAATTTTCTCATAATTAATCCTTATAGTACTTATACCTTCGTAACTCTAATCAACTACCAAATTAAAGGACCCTTTTAGGTGTTGAAGACAATATAATGCTTTATATAGAAATGAGATGGCATGGAGTGTGTGTTTGGATAAACACTAGAGCACTTTGTCCATCCTTTTCTCAATATACTGCAATAAGAGTTAGCAATGGATGAAAAATGTATTTCTAGAATGACATTCACCTCTTACATATCTAGTTTTATTGACATAGTATAACCACACAAATCTTGAAGATTGATAGAAAAATGTTAAATGTTCTATAAATATTAGAAAGTTACATAGATCAGCTGCATATCATTTTTTTTTTAAAAAGGTGTGAATCAATTCAGAGTATCTCACATTTTGAAGTCTTCGATGGTAAATCTCTCACTCGTAATGGCTCCACTGCTGGTAATGGTAGTCCTGAGCTCTCTAACGTAAAACATCTATCATAATACAAGCAAGTATAGTTGAAATTTGATTTTTGCAGCTTTCTTCCCCTTTTCTCTTTAATGTTGTAGCGGAAAGGCGTTGTACCATCAATAACGATGTCACCATTGTTACCTTCAAGTGGTACATACCCTACTATTCTCAACCAATCCCCCATACCCGATAAGTTTATATCATATTCCTTGACCCATGTTTGGTTCATACGATCTTTGAGCAAGAACAGGCTCATTCTTGAAATTCTTTCGAGTAGTTAGCTAAACAGAGTTTCCCATTCAAATCAGCTAACTCGCCTTGCCCAAATAGTGTATGATCATATTCTTTAGGACAACCAACGGTCAAGAATTGTTCATTTTCACTTTCCATTGATATGATATGTGCCCCTTCCAGTATTCTAACTAACCAATACATTACACCATCTACACATGTTGCATCAATCAAGGAAGAAAAGTATTCTTTAAGCGCAATGGATTGCCAAGACGTAGGAATTGGTCCACCATCTCTCAATGTGAGAGTCTCAAATCCAATCTCCAAGACTTCACGGGTACCTAATAATTTGGTACGACGAAATAGGTGGAAAATCTTGTATGTATTGGTAGAAGGGGTATACGCCACATCGAATCAAAATGATGGATAACTTGAATTATTTGGTAAATTTATGATTTCTCTAGTTGCGAGATTGCATACCTTGTGTTGGAAAATGATGAGGTTTGACGAGACACGAAAGGAGTATTCACATCCAACAATTTTAAAACTTCCATGATCTCTCTGAATCTTGATGTTGTCGCTAGGAAGGTCTATGGTCGGAATAGTGATAAATCAACTTGTAGGTCCGAGGCCACTCGCTGAATTAGTTTGATCAGTTTCTTCAACTACAAGTGCCCGGCGATGAGTCATGGATTTCATGTTGTAGAGTATTTTGAAATGTGGAGTAGAGATGTTACAGAGCCACAACTTTGAAATGGTTTGAAGTTGGTGGACATGTTTGAGGGAAAGCCTAGTGAGTATATCTGCCAAGACTTCACAAGGCAGATCCATGATGTTGAAGCTTAGTTCCATACTAGTAGTAGTAGAGTTGAAACAAACTTTAATAAAAGTGACTCATTCTTGGAAAAGAGAGAAATGTTTTACTAAATATATTTATCTGGGCCTCTTGTGTAGCATAATATACACGTAGGATGTGAATTTTCAAGTAGGATGTCACGTAAGTTGTGTGTGTCAACTTGTTCAACTCTATATAAGTTTAAGCGTCTATTTGTGCGCACCTAACATTAAAGGGCATTGATACCCATTAAGAATAAGATAAAGGTCACGTTTATGTATCATGTTATTTTTAAAAGTAGGTAAAACCCTATCCATATAATGACATGTAAATACGCAAAAGAGGGATTAGGTTGTTATATTATATAAATAAAACGTGCCAAGTTGGGATAATCATATATTCTGCCTTCTAAACAATCATCATAGTCATACTAAGAACAAAAATTCTTGCAAATATCTTACAGCCCTCGAAAATTTAATTTCCCATTAAAATAATTAAGCAACTTGCAAAAAAAGTCAGAATTAGGGAGACAAAGACAACTTGCCTTATTTTGGTAAATAGTAGACTAATAATCCACTTTATCGGGACCAAAAAAAATAAAACCAACCTGCTCTTCCGTCCCAATTTATATGTAAGACGCCACAAATTTAGAAGTCTAGCAAGGGAGCCTAGTGGAAGGTCACCAGCCCATGACTAAGCCATGGCACCCTTCATGGAGACCCAGACGGACCGTGAAGGGCACCACGGCTCGTGGTGGTGCTCGTGGCTGCCTCCCAGTGTTCGGCCAAGAAGGGATCCCCTCCCACGAACCCTTAGATGGCTCGTGGTGAGCCACACGACCGTAGTGGTGGCCGTGAAAGGGAGGCAGAACCACCTCTAGGCTGGCCTCCTCACGCGAGCCCCTAGACGGCTCGTGAAGGTCTAAAATTGAAAGGTCTTCTCACCTAAATGAATCAAAGATAAAGAGCTTTCCTAATGAAACCTAGCTTTGATTGGTTATTGAATGATACCTTTCCATGGATGACTTATGACCTAGCTTGGATTGACAAGATGACGTGCCCTTCCATGGATAATAAGAACAAGTAAGAAAATGACTATTCCATGGGATTTATGCTTAGAACCGAGAGGATATTGAGATGGAAGCTCTCCCGTGAGTAGAGGCCGGGTTTCTAGAAGCAATCTCCTTATCCCTTACCTATGTGCCCCTATAGGATAATTGTCTAGATAGACATTAGCTAGTGGATCCATAATAGCTAGAAGTTCAAGGTCCTTACCTTGGCAAGTAGGACAACCCTTTTCGGTGTGGGAGACACTGGGGGATCATGTTATAGCTCACATGGTTTCTATGTCGGTTAAGGCTACTTCCCACAATAATAATGAACTAAGGTTACTTCAAGAAATATCTCACATGTGTTCAAAGAACTTAAAGATGTTAGCTTGCATTGACCATGTTTTGTGACTTATGTCTTCTAACCTGTTTTATATCATGTTTTAGCTTGGTCATTGCATGTCATGAAATGTCCTATTTTAGCATGATTTAAATGTTTATATGTGATAACTCTCTACTACACTTCATCTGATTCTAGGTGTAGGTGGTCGCAATCAAGTATAAACCCAACGAACAGTTGGGGTCGATCCCACAGGGAGTGATACGGTAGAGAATTTAATTACGAAGTAAAAGGAGTGTTCTAGTCGTTTGTAGAAGTAGATTTTTTAAAAACAAATAAAGTAAATTGCAGGGGTTTGAAAACCAATGTCAATTTGGGGGTATTAGAGTGACAAACTAACAGCTATAAAATAGGGGAGTAATCAAGTAGAGAGGGATCCTTGGGGATGTGATCGATTAAATGCCTATTTCTCTATATGGGTGTTTATAATTTACTAAAAGACGTTGAATATTAGTGGGTAGGCTAGGCTTTAGATGTAATAGCCATCTCTCGATCAACTATCAGAATTCAAGCGAGTTCTCTCGAACCTCAATAAGCATAACAATTATGAACCGCCCAAAACCTCAATTAATCTACTCTCTCGAGCTAGATTGGTAGGATCGAATTAAGACTCACATTCTCAAGTTGAATCCACAATAACCCAATCACTACAATCATCAATTGATAACTTTAATTCTAAACCTCTTTCTCAAGCAAGCATAGAATACTAAGCTAGAACTTTATTTTCAACTACAATTCATCAATTAAAACTCAACTATCAATAGAACCCACTTCAAATCAATAATTAAATTCGTAAATACTAACACCCATAAGATAATTGAGACAATTAATCACATAATCACACCACCAAGAATGGGGGTTTTAGCCAAACATTATAAAAAGCAAGAAAATGTTACCAACTATGTTCTCCATCAGTTTTGGGTAACAAATTGCAGGTCTTCACAATGCTCAAAATTAGTCCAAAAATCCAAACCCAACTCTAAATTTCTACTCAAAACTCAAAGAATAGTGTTAGGGATCAATAACACAATGTAGGAACTCTACGAAATTTCTCAACTTTCGAAACTCTCGAAACTCCCTTTTCATCTTTTCAAAATCGCATTTATATTCTTCTAGATTCTCAACTTCTGGACAAATCTGCGGAATTAGTCGAGCATCACCAACCAGGTCGGCGATGCGCCAAATGTCCCTTTGTATTGCTTTTTTTTACTTAACTCTTCACCATTCACCTTCTGTGACTTTAGGCGATCATGATCCCCATCGTCGATCTAGTCGGCGGTTCGCCGACACGCCATTTTCCATCACCGAGTTGACTTTTCTCCAGGGCTGGCATGTTGTATTTTTTGGCGAGCTGAAGCGCCACTCGGCGACTCACCGAGTGGTCTTGGCGATCATCAGCCTTTATTTTCTTCAGTTTTTTCACCCCTTTTTGCCCGGTAACGTCCTTGCCTTGCTCTTTTGCCTTCATTGCAGTAAATTAGCAGTTAAACATCAGTTTAGAGCATAAAATAGGCATTGAGGACACTAAAACTCTAGATATTAAGCCCTAAATGAGTCGAAATCCTCGACTCATCAACACCCCCAACTTAAACTTTTGCTTGCCCTGAAGTAAAATACAAGATCAATCAGTTTAACAGGGATGTCTACAAATAGTGCTACTCAAGACTCAACATGAATGCACATGAGGTTCAAACTACCCATGCAATGTTCAATTGTGCACTACAAGTTTCAAACTATGACTAGCCATCGTCAAATAGAACTCAAGCTCACAATGCTTGCTTCAAATGCAAATTCAAGCTCAAAAAAGTATTCAAATGCCCTCACATCAAGAATGATTCTATGGTTACACAAAACTCATCAAATTTTCAAAATTTAGGAATCAAAAGCAATTCTCACACTCTTAAAGATAAACACATGCATGATTCTACCCATAGGCTTGCCCGTATTTTTCAATCAACATGATATTAATCTCAATCAAGATCACAAAGGTCTTTCAAGGCTTGTAACGGGGCTGAGGGTAATGGTGTGTTCGTTTTGCCTTAGTGACTTCTACCTTCATGAAACATGGCCTGCTTTTCACTTTTTCTCCTTTTCTTTCACTCTTTTTTATTTACACAATCACCCTATACTTTTTTAAGCAAGATTCATTGGGCACCCCATTTCTTTTATCCAATGCACAAACTTTATTTCAACATTCTCTTTCTTTTTCAATATTTTTATTCTTTTGCTTCTCTTTTTTTTTTATATATATGGAGGGGTTCCATCTTTTTCAACACAATCCATCAAGGGCAAATTTTTACAAACTTCTTGACTTTTCTCCTTTTTCACCACACCCCCAACTTAGGCTTTTGGCCTAAGTTGGCTATTTAAACGAACTAATGCTTTATGAAGGCTATAGGTGATGGGACAAAGAGGTCAAAGTTGTTCATGTTTCATCCAAAGAAAAGTTTAGGCTCAAATGGTGCCAAGCTAGGTTCACACTTTCACAAGGTGGTCACAAAGAGGTATACTAGAAATTTTGTTCACTCTACACAAATTTTTCCTAAGATCATCTCTATCATTCGCCTATATTAGTCAATTGGACTAACAGGGAAAGTTGTAGGTATTACCAAGCACATATTTCAAGGAAATCTCACAACACATGGTATTCAACACAATCATCAATCAAGATTCTACAATTTATAGCTTGCGTGCAACGATCATCACAAGAGGTCAAATCAACAACAGACCAGTCACAATGAGATGCTAATAGTCCACACATGACTTGTGCCACTCAACTTCACCTCATTGTATTTGCACAAACATATCATTCAATCAATAGTACTATTCAAGTCATCGGTATTGATCGCAACCGACACTCAAATTCTCAAGAGAACAACTACATTCACAAACATCAAGAGGTGACAAATTTTTAATTTTGGTCAAAACAACCATTCACATTAAAAACCAGTGGATCAAAAACATAGTCACAAACAAAAGCAAGCATTCATAACAAGAAAAATTATCCATAAAAATAGCCCAAAAGAGGTAGGTATGAATATATCTCACCCCACCAAACAAGACTAGCAATTGTCCTAAAATGCGAATGAAATAAAAAGTCTAGAAATAAAGCTGAAAGAGAGTCAAAATCCCCTTGTCAAGCTAAGCCTGAGGTGAACTCTACATATTCGTGACTCCCTCAGTCTGGGAATTAGTGCCCGGCTCAGCTCCATCCTTTGCTCCACTGGAGCCCACCATAGATGTATCCCGAAGAGACACCTCCACAGCTGTCTGTACCATCGCCCCCTCGAGGTCCTTTAAATCATCATACACTGCTGGATCTCATGTACCAAGTTGCACCTCATCAGTCTCGGGAGCATCTGACTTGGCATCCTCATCAGCCACAATAGCATCTCCGGTCGTAGTAGCCGAAGGGATCTCATAAATGGCTATCAACTCTGTACTCGGGACCGCGGGAAGGTCAACTGTGCCAAGAACATAGGCAGATCCATGGATTTCAGCTCATCCACATCACGTCTCAAACCAGTAATATCGGCCTTTAAGGCCGTCACATCCTCAGATGTGCTCCTACCCTGCTCACATGCCTCAACTCTCACCGTGAGGGCATCCAATGCAAAGCCATACGCATCAATCAGTTCTCGGTTCTCTCTCAACTCAGCCCGGATAGGAGCTAAGGTAGCAGCTATGGCTCTCTCGATCATCCCAGGAATAGCAGCCTCTACTCGGGAGGCACGGACATCAGCAGACTGGGCTAGATGTCCCATCTTGAACAACATGGCCTTGGTCAATAGGGGTCGGGAGGTAAAAGCAGCAGTGGTGGAAGTAGTAGCAGCAACAGAACTAGAAGGAACAGAAGTAGAAGTGTCAGGGGTACCTCAAGGCTCACCGGCCTGAGCAGGAGGGGCTGTGTAAGTCTGCAACATGTCCACATCAACCACCGGGGAAGTGTCCACCGGTGTAGCTCTCTTCGTCTCGGCCTCATCCCTAGTGTACTCAGCTTCGATCCTCCGGATGTCAGTAGAGGAAGTGGGAGTCACTTCCACATCCTTTTTCTCCACTAACGACACTCGGGAACGCCGACACAACTCCGTAAACAACACCAGAAATAGGAGAGAAGTATGACTCTGTTTGGCCCTCATGGCAATCTCCTACTCGGTAATCAGGCCGAGATTTAGTCTATCCTAATCCATGATGCAACCCAACAATGCGACCTTCGGATGCCTGAGTATAGACTAGTTCTGTGAGGGCATCAAAGTGCTGCTGATAACCCCGAACCAAAACCCGGCAGCCACGTTCAGATCCTTCTTCCTTGTCGGTACTCCTGCCTCAATCCATGGCGGTGTGAAATCTGAGATAAAAGGAGCTAACCAACACTTCAGATCATCCATGGTCTTCTTCTGTATCTGATCCACCAAGAAGTGGATGATGTTCATTTACACCCTAGAACCTCATTAATATCGATGCTGCTGCATTCTACCTTTCTTCCCTGCACCACTACATGGTCCACCGGTGTGAATGAAATGGCCTTCTTCTTCCCCTTAGTCACCAACTTCCCGTACTCCGCATAGAATTAACGAACCCAAGAAGGAATGTAGGAGCCTCAGAGCTTGGTGAAAATCTGAAATTTATGGAACTTGATAGTGTTCCACACCTCCGGGTACCTGTCTACTACTCCATCTGTAGACAATTGCTTCTCTCCCAGAATGGTCCTCAGCCCGGCAGCTTTCAATCTGTTCAGTGATCGAAGTGGGGGTGCCTGAACTGGTGGCATCGGAGGTACCTGCTCTACTATCTGTGATGGAGGTGGATGAGGTGTAGGAGGCACCGAGATCCTGGCTGGGTCATGGAGTCGCAACTCCGCTCTCCTACTCTGTAATGTTTGGTCGTCCTCCAGCTCAGATACAGAGACTGACGATCTAACCCCCGAGTTTCCCTCACTTCCCAACTCTGATGTAGTGAGGTGGGTGTCATAGACACCCATGCTGTCGGAGCTCTCCTCAGCTGGACTTGGCTGTACGGGCCCATTTCCCTTGCCTTTCCCCTTGTTGGAGGATGTTTTGCCTGCGCAGTTCGGGAGGGCCCAACACCCTCGTTGATCACTATCCCCCCTGCTCACTTACGGGGTGGTTGATTTCTTCCTGGTACCTTTGATCTAGACATACCTGTAAAACAACATCGAATCAATCACTACGTTAGAAATAGTTCAAAAAATTATCAAAGTTTAAAAATGTGCAAGAAAACTCGTTGAGTAGTTCGGCGAGTCACCGAACCAATTTGGCGAGCCGAGTCGGGCTCACCGAATGTTCCAGAATAAAATTTATCTGAATTTAGCATAGGTCGGCGATGTCTAGGGCCTATCGGCGATTCACCTAACTAAAAGTATCTCGCCGAATGTTACAAAAAAATTTCTAAAATTTAGGGCTCAGAAAGGGTGATCTAAATGACATTCGGTGAGTCACCGAGTGAACTCGACGAACTCAGGCATATCACCGAATGTTATAGAATCAATTCAACAAAATTAGAGAATAAAAAGGCAATCCAAGAGTCATTGGGCGAACCGCCGAACCATTCGGCGAGCTCGACTAAGCTCGCCGAAAGGTCCGTCATGCCAGATTTTGACCCCAACCTCCAATTTCTAACCCACGGCCCATGAGAATGAAATTAAACACCTTTTCTATGCAATTAAGCCCAGACCCATACCACTAATGACCTCGGGGTACTCAAACTTCCCCCGATTTATCCAAAATTGACCAATCGATGTCTTTTACCCTTAAGAATGACATCACCCGCTCTATCATTAGGCAAAATCACTTGATCGCTGCAATTGGGGTTACTCAGACTTCACCCACACCAGACCCAATAGTTAAGCAACACAAACCCATAATTTAAATCAGTAAACACACGGGGTTTCACAATTATAGGCTAAAACAAGCATAAACAAGATACAACATGGGCACACACAAACAACAATCATTCAAACAACCAATATTATGCAAATAATTCAATAGGGATACGATCATGCATTTGGAAACTACTAAAAATTTAAAGTCGGGGTTCGAATCACCAACCTGAAGATCAAATAATGGAATGCTAGGCTAACGAATCAACAAGCAAAAACGAAAAAATTCCCCCCGAGGAATTTATCCCCAAACGAAATCGAAAGGCAAAAATGTAATCTAGAATTTAAATTAAAGAGTGCAAAGGTCGGAAAATGAGAAAAGATGGAAGATTTTGAATTTAAAACGGTTGAGGCCCTTATGACCCTTTAGTTCGCGCACCATTCGGCGACGTCCTCTTATGTCGCTGACCATTCGGCGATGCGTCGAATTGCACTTTTTTCTGCCGAATTTTATAGAACCTTCAGCCATTTATTTGGTCCACACGACAGTCCAGATCGGACTTGCCAAAATGTTCGGCGAGTCGCTAATTGGTACCTGGGCTCGCCTAATTACTCCTCTTCCCAAGAAATTCAAATTTTGAACCTGCACATCTAACACCCGTTATTCAAACAACAATAATAAAAACTAAAAATTTGGGTTGCCTCCCAAGAAACGCCTTATTTAACGTCGTGGCACGATGAAGATACACTTTCAAGGTTCATTCTTTGGGTTGATCATGGTATCACTTGGTAGACCCCATTTTTTCCTTGGGTTTAAGTGAGATGAGATTTGACTCATCTATGTTTCCAGCTGTTTAATGGACACCGAGTGAGAAGTAACCGTCTGGTTAAGAGATGAAACTTCATCTTTCATTTCCTTTAGCACCTTGTCCGACCCTTCCACTTTGTTGAGAATGCGTGCAAGCATATCTTCAGTCTGGAAATTTTTAGGGTCAGCCCGTTGCTCTTTTGGCTTCGATGCTCATGGGGAGGTACATATCTCTCTTTGTCACCGTCCCTATCCCTCCACTTTGTACCGCGGTCACGCTATTCCCTATCATGGTCTTTCAAACCTTCATCACACTCTCTATTCCAACCTTGGTTCCCGCCTGGCCTTGGATAATTTTGATGGAAACTTCCTCCCTGATTTGCTAGAAAATGTCTTCTTCATTGTACAAAGCTTCACAGTGCGCATCATCGGGATTTACTCCACTAACTCCAACTGCATTCACAGCCTTAGAACCACTTCCCATGACATGTTTCCACAATAGATCCAATTAGGTAATCATTTTGGCCATGCTTACATCCCGCTCTTGGTCCTTTTCTATTTGTTCCTTTGTCATCCTGAAGGTTAAAGGAGACACTTGATCTTCCCTAGTGTACCAAGCACGGTTAGTCTTTGTCATCCCATCAAGAAGAGTAGAAGCTATTTCAAATGGTTGCTGCATAATTCCTCCTTGGTCAAGCTGGTTAGCCACACCCTTGTTGACTAAATCTAGACTCCGGTAGAATGTTATAGCAACACGTTGTTCAGGGGTCTGTGAGTTGGACATTGGAGCAACTTTTGAAACCTCAACCATGTCTCATGATTTGGTTCCCCATCTAATCGTTTGAAACCCTGAATGTTATCTCACAATGTCATCATTCTCAAAGAAGGGAAAAACCTTACATAGAATGCCTCAGTAAGCTCTTCCCAAGAAGTAATTGAGTCTTTTGGTAGATTGGCTAACCACTTTGTTGCCTCCCACATCAAAGAAAAAGGGAACAAACGAAGTTGAACCGATTCCTGAGTGATATTTTTGAAGGAAAATGGACCACACACGTCCACAAAGTTCTGGATATGGTCATGGGGATCCTCATGAGACAGCCCTCCAAATAAACCCTTCATTTGCAACAGCTGCAACATGGTGCTAGTGACATGAATTACCGCATTGCCTACAATCGGAGGCAATCGAATAGCACCCACACTTCCTAACATAATGATGACATCGTGCAAATTACCGATGTCATCATTATGTCTAAGTTGGCTAGCGTTGCCCCCGTTCACACTCATCTCGTCACCTATTTAAGAGCAGCCAACGACACACAAAAAAATGTTAATTCAACTACAAACAAGATTAGATCACAAAAACTTCACTATAAGAATTCTAAACACCACTCTCCGGCAGCGGCACTATTTTTTGATAACTCTCAACTACACTTCATCCAATTCTAAGTGTAGGAGGTCTCAATCAAGTATAAACCCAATGAAGAGTTGGGGTCGATCCCACAGGGAGTGATACGATAGAGAATTCAATTACGAAGTGAAAAGAGTGTTCTAGTCATTTATAGAAGTCGATATTTTCGTAACAAATAAAGTAAATAGTAGGGGTTTGACAACTAGTGCCAATTTGGGGGGATTAGAGTGAAAATCTAAAAGCTACGAAAATAGGGGAGTAATCAAGTAGAGAGGGATCCTTGGGGATGTGATCGATTAAATGCCAATTTCGCTATATGGGTGTTTATAATTTACTAAAAGACGTTGAATTTTAGTGGGTAGGCTAGGTTTTAGAAGTAATAGCCTTCTCTTGATCAACTATCATGATTCAAGTGAGTTCTCTCAAAACTCAACCCAAACATTATAAAAATCAAGAAAATATTACCAACTATGTTCTCCATCAGTTTTGGGTAACAAATTGTAGATCTTCACAATGCTCAAAATTAGTCCAAAAATCCAAACCCAACTCTAAATTTCTACTCAAAACTCAAAGAATAGTGTTAGGGATACAAAACCCAATGTAGGAACTCTACAAAATTTCCCAACTTTCGGAACTCCCTTTTCATCTTTTCAAAATTGCATTTATACTCTTCCAAATTTTCAGCTTCAAGACCAATCGGTGAAATTAGTCGAGCATCGCCGACCAGGTCGCCGATGCGCCAAATGTCCCTTTCCATCGCCTTTTTACCTTGGCTCTTCACCATTCACTTTATGTGACTTTAGGCGATCAGGATCTCCATCGCCGATCCAGTCAGCGATTCGCCGACACGCCATTTTCAATCACCGAGTTGACTTTTCCCCCGAGCTGGCCTGCTGTAATTTTTGGTGAGTTGAAGAGCCACTCGGTAACTCGCCGAGTGGTCTTGGCAATCATCAGCCTTTCTTTTCTTCCATTTTTCAACTTTTTCGCCTCTTTTTGCCCGGTAATGTCCTTGCCTTGCTCTTTTACCTTCATTGCTGCAAATTAGCAGTTAAACATCAGTTTAGAGCATAAAATAGGCATTGAGGACACTTAAACTCTAGATATTAAGCCCTAAATGTGTCGAAATCCCCGAATCATTAATATGCATGTCTATCATACTTGGTAAATATTTTTTACTAACGCATACTCTTGCCTACATTTCCCCAAATGTAGGGCACGACAGTTAGAGTTCTCAATTTCATGGCTAGAGGTTGATTTGAGGGATTTAGAGCTTTGGTAAGTCCTCATGCTTTGAGGATGGATTTTCATTGTCTTCAGTTTCCTTTCTTACTTTCAGTCTTGGACATGATGTATGGGTTAGGCCCAATTTCATTCTTCTGTACTAGATGGCTAACGAGACACGTGTTTAGACTTCCTCTTTAGTTTTATAAAAAAAATTGGGACTTGAAATGTTGTTCTTTACATCTTATGTTCTATTTCCTATGTTATGAATGTTAAGTGGCTTGTATGGGGCCTCTCGGGGTCTCATACGCCATGTTACGCCGTGTGGGTACCTTGGGTCATGACAAACTTGGTAATCAGAGCACAAGGTTTAGAAAGGTCCTAGGATGTCTCATAAGCCATGTCGAGTAGAGTCTTGTTCATGAGTGTGAAGCGCGCCACATTTATGAATGAGAGGCTACAAGATGTTTAGGAAACTCCACTTCTTCATTACTCTAAAAGTCGTGCGATAGAGTTTAACTCTATATGGTCTCTCTCATCTGATTCTCTAAAGGATATGGCTACTCGAAGAGCTTATGCTAGAAAGAATTTGAGGGGAATGTGGAACAAGAAGATCCTTCTCAAGCTCCGATCAACCCTTTGGTCGAGCAAGTGGCTAATGCGGAGTTTAGGGCTGATTTTCAAGTGTTGGCTCAAGCCATGGCGGCCCAAGCCAATAGTGAGTTTGTGGTCCCCGTGAACCCAAATGTGGGTACGGCGGCATCTAGAGTGAGAGACTTCACTAGAATGAATCCTCCGGAGTTTCATGTTTCTAAGGTTGAGGAAGACCCTCAAGAGTTCATTGATGAGGTTTACAAGGTATTGATGATTATGGGAGTGACGCCGGTGGAAAAGGTGGAAGTGGCTGCTTATCAACTTAAGGGTGTTGCTCAAATTTGGTTCAATCAATGGAAAGAAGGGAGATTGGAAGATGCGGGTCCTCTCGATTGGGAGAAGTTTAAGGTTGCTTTCCTTGATAGGTTTTTTCCCCTTGAGATGAGGGAGGCAAAGGTTCTTGAGTTCATCAACCTTCATCAAGGAAGTAGGAGTGTGAAGGAATATGCTTTCAAGTTCACACAATTTTCTAAATATGCTCCTACAATGGTTGCCGATCCTAGGGCAAGGATGAGTAAGTTCATTTCGGGTGTGTCTGAAATGGTGGTTAAAGAATGTCGTACCGCAATGCTTGTTAATGACATGGAAATTTCTCATCTCATGGTTCATGCTCAAAAGATCGAAGAGGAGAAACATAAGGAAAAGTCTAGGGAGACAAAGAGGGCTAAAACTGGTGATGGTAATTTCTCTCATGCAGGGTCCGATGGACATGGTCGTCCTAGATTTTGACAAAGGTTTTCCGGTCAAGGTTCCTCCAATGCTCCTCCTAATTTCAACAAAGATAGGGTGTCTAACCCTCAGCCTCAAGGAGGGAATGGTTGTGGATCTTCATTGCCTTTGTCCAGTTGTGCTAGGTGTGGAAAGAAGCATGAAGGTAAGTGCCTAGCCGGCATGGATGGTTGCTTCGGTTGTGGTAAAAGTGGTCAGAAGATGAGGGATTTCCCAATGCTTTCAGCTAAAGGAAGAGAGGGAAAACAAGCTCCTCCTAGTGGTTCGAGTTCCAATGCTCCTAAGCAAAACTGATTCTATGCACCTCGAACTCGCGGTGAACAAGAGGGTTCTCCGGATGTAGTTACTGGTATGTTGAAAGTCTTCCAACTTGATATTGATGCTTTACTTGATCCCGGTGCTACCTTGTATTTTGTGATGCCATTTTTGGCTATGAGGTTTGATGTTCTTCTGGATGTGTTGTTAGATCCTTTTTCTGTCTCTACTCCTGTTGGTGATTCTATTATGGCTAAGAGGGTCTATAGAAAGTGTCACGTCTCCTTGTCCCATAGAGTTACTTTTGTTGACTTGATAGAGCTTGATATGCTAGATTTTGATGTTATCCTTGGTATGGATTGGTTGTACTCATGTTATGCTTCTGTTGATTGTAGAACTCGTGTAGTCAAGTTTCAGTTCCCGAATGAGCCTGTTTTATAGTGGAAAGGGAATAATTATATGCCTAAAGGTCAGTTTGTCTCTTGTCTTAAAGCTAGAAAGATGGTTTCTAAGGGTTGTATATACGATCTAGTTAGGGTGAGGGATGTGGGTTCCGAAACCCCTACCCTTGAGTTGGTGCTCGTTGTTAATGAGTTTTTGGAAGTTTTCCCAGATGATTTACCCAATATTCCTCCCGAAAGGGAAATAGACTTCGGTATTGACCTCTTTCCAGATACACAACCTATTTATATTCCTCCTTACCGAATGGCTCCGGCAGAACTAAAGGAGTTGAAAAAACAATTGAAAGATTTGGTTGATAAGGGTTTCATCCAACTGAGTATCTCTCCATGGGGTGCTCCAGTCTTGTTTGTTAGAAAGAAGGATGGTTCTCTTCGTATGTGTATAGACTATCGACAGTTGAATAAGGTTACCATTAATAATAAGTATCCTCTCCCAAGGATAGATTATCTGTTGACCAACTTAAAGGAGCGAGTTACTTCTCTACGATTTACCTTCGGTCGGGTTATCACTAATTGAGGGTGAAGGAAAAAGATATTCTGAAAATAGCTTTTATAACCCGGTATGGTCATTTTGAGTTTTTGGTGATGTTTTTTGGTTTGCCTAATGCTCCAGCCGCTTTTATGAATTTGATGAATAGGGTGTTTAGACATTCTCTTGACATGTTTATGATTGTGTTCATTGATGATATGTTGATTTATTCGAGAAATGAGGATGATCACATCAATCATTTGAGGATTGTGTTGCAAGTTCTCAAGGACTAACAACTCTTTCCAAAGTTTAGCAAATGTGTGTTTTGGCTATGGTTCGTAGCTTTTCTTGGTCACATTATTTCAAGTAAGGGTATTGAGGTAGATCTTAAGAAGACGGATGCGGTCAAGAGTTGGCCTAGACCTCTATCCCCTTCAGATATTAGAAGTTTCTACAGAAGGTTTGTTGAGGGATTTTCTTCGATTGCCTCTCCATTGACAGAATTGACTTAAAAGAAGGCTAAGTTCATATGGTCTGAAGCATGTGAGAAGAGTTTTAAGAAATTGAAGGATAGATTGACTTCCGCTCCGGTATTGACCTTACCGGAAGGGACTGATGGTTTTGTTGTTTATTGTGACGCCTCGAGAATTAGGCTAGGATGTGTACTTATGCAAAATGGGAAAGTTATGCCTATTCTTCAAGGCAAATTAAGGTTCATGAAAAGAATTATCCTACCCATGACCTTGAACTAGCGGTGGTTGTTTTCGCCTTCAAGATTTGGAGGCACTATTTGTATGGTATTCATGTCGATGTTTTCACCGACCATAAGAGTTTACAATATGTGTTTAATCAGAAGGATCTAAATCTTCAACAAAAAAGGTGGCTTGAGTTATTAAAGGACTATGATATGAGTGTTATCTATCACCTCGGTAAAGGAATGTGGTGGCGGATGCTCTTAGTCAGTTGTCTATGGGTAGTGTTGCTCATATCGAAGAAGATAAGAAGGAGTTGGTTGGAGATGTTCATAGGTTGGCCTGGTTGGGTGTTCAGTTAGTGGACTCCACCAAGGGTGGTGTTATGGTCCACAATGGTTCTGAATCTTCTTTTGTGGCGGATGTGAAAGCCAAGGAAGGTCTTGATCCAACTTTGGCTAAATGAAAGGAAGCGGGGCTTAAGAAATCCGTTGAGGCTTTCTCCCAAGGGGGAGATGAAATGCTTAGATATCAAGGTCGGTTGTGTGTTCCTAATGTTGATGACTTAAGGGAATAGATCTTGTCAGAAGCCAATAGTTCTCGGTATTCCATTCACCTGGGAGCCACCAAGATGTACCGTGATTTGTGGGAGATCTATTGGTAGAATGGGATGAAGAAGGATATTGCGGAAGTTGTGGCTAAGTGCCTAATTGTCAACAAGTGAAAGTTGAGCATCAGAAACCGGGAGGTTTATCTCAAGATATTAGCGTTCCTACTTGGAAGTGGAAAGATGTGAATATGGACTTAATCGTTGGTTTTCCGCACACTCGATGATGACATGACTCGATTTGGGTTATAGTAGATCGAATGACGAAATCGGCTCATTTCATTCACGTCAAGATTTCCTATTCAGCGGAGGACTATGCTTAGTTGTATTTGAGGGAAATGGTAAATTTGCATGGAGTGCCTTTATCCATTATCTCTGATCGTGGTACTCAATTCACCTCTCAGTTTTGGAAATCTTTCCAAAAGGGTCTTGGTACTCATGTTAAGCTCAGTACGGCCTTTAACCCCCAAACCGATGGGCAAGCGGAGCGTACTATCCAAACTTTGAAAGATATGTTGAGAGCTCGTGTGATTAATTTCAAGGTTAATTGGGATGATCACTTGCCCTTGATTGAGTTTGGATACAATAATAGTTATCACTTGAGTATTGGTATGGCTCCATTTGAGGCATTGTATGGTAGGAGGTGTAGATCTCCTATAGGTTGGTTTGATGTGGGTGAAGTTTACCTAATAGGTACCGAATTGGTACATGAGGCCATGGAAAAAGTTTGACTCATTAGAGAAAGGTTGAAAATGGCTCAAAGTCGGCAAAAGTCATATGCCGATGTAAGAAGAAGAGATATTGAGTTTGATGTTCATGATTGGGTTTACTTGAAAATCTCACCCATGAAGGGTGTAATGAGGTTTGGTAAGAAGGGGAAGCTTAGTCCCCGATATATAGGCCCATAACAGATTTTGAGACGTGTTGGTAAGGTTGCTTATGAACTTGAATTGCCTAATGAATTTGCATCGATTCATCCAGTTTTCTATGTCTCCTTGTTGAAGAAATGTGTTGGTGATCCGACATCTATAGTTCCCTTAGAAGGTTTGGGATTTGATGATAGTATTTCCTATGAAGAAGTTTCGGTTGAGATCTTAGACCGGCATGTCAAGAAGTTGAGAAATAAAGAAGTTGCTTCTGTGAAAGTGTTGTGGAGAAATTAGTTAGTTGAGGGTGCTACTTGGGAGGGCGAGGCCGATATGATGTCTCGATATCCTCATCTCTTTCCTTCTATCCCTACTCTAGCTTGAGGTAATGAGTTTCTCATGGTTTACTCTTTTGGTGTCATGTGTCTTAGATATTCCCATGATTTCCTCATTTATGCATGTTCAAGAAAAAGCTTAAGTTTTAATAAAATGAGTCATTTTGATTGATTTCTACATGTTTATGTGCATTTGAGTATGAGTTGCATATAAACTTCATGATATGATGTTTTGAACATGCTTTAGCTTGAAGTTGATGTTTCCTCCTCGGATATGTGCATTTATGTGCTTGCATGCATGATGGGTTGCTAGTTTAGAGTTCTTTTCTTCATGTGGTATCTAGGATCCCATTCGAGGATGAATGTTCCCAAGGAAGAGATAATGTAGCACCCGGGAAATTTAAAAGTCTAGCAAAGGATCCAAGTGGAAGGTCACCAGCCCATGACTGAGCCATGGCACCCTTTCATGGAGCCCCAGACAGGCCGTGAAGGGCACCACGGCTCGTGGTGTTGCTCGTGGCTGCCTTCCAGTTTTTGGCCAAGATGGGATCCCCTCCCACGAGCCCTTAGACGACTCGTGGTGAGCCACAAAACCCTTTGTGGTGGCCGTGAAAGGGAGGCAGAACAACCTCTAGGTTGTCCTCCTCACATGAGCCCCTAGACGGCTTGTGAAGGGCTAGACGGCCCGTGAAGGTGGGCGTGTGGAGGGGGCTAGAATTGCCAGCCACTGGTCTAGGGAGCACGACTACCCAGACAGCTCATGGACCCCTAGACGGATCTTGTGGCCCCCCATCCGGAGGTTCGTGTCATCTGTAAGTTAAGGACAGTTGGGTCTTTTCCTAATTATTTTATGTTGATACTATGTCACTTTGCTCTGTCCTAGGACCCCTATATAAGTGATTTTAACTCCAAAACTTACCCATTCAAGTCATTCTCTTAAATTTAACAAAGAAGATCAAGTTCTTCCTCTCCCAAATATTTCTCTCTCTAGAAAACTTGAAGAAGAAGGGTTCAACCTAGGGTTTCAAGGCAAGTCTCCAGTTCTACCATTGAAGGCTAGCTTTTGGCATTGAGGTATGACAGTTTCATCCATGGATTCCTTCTATTCATGGAGTTCGCAAATTCTCCTATTTTCAAAGTTAGAATTCGCCAATTAAGTTAGGGTTCTCTTCTATGTTATGGGTTCTCCTAATTATTGATCTAATTGATTGATTTATGATCTATGATGCATGAATTGAGTTAATCTCATGATTTTATGATGATTCCCCATGAACACATGTAATCCCCATGTTTTATTCCAAATTAAGATGATATGATGTGGGTCTTGAATTATGAAAGAAGATTATATGAAATCAAGCATGAATTGATAGAATTACATGAAATTATGATGAATTTCTATGAGCCCATGTCTAACCCATGTCTTCTAGATGTTGATGATTGAAAGTGGGGTTTGAACCTTGAAAGGTGAATTATGGAATTATGCATGTTCTTATGAAATTACGTAAATGTTTTAAGGATGTTTTAAGAGTGAAGTATCAATGATGATGTTGTTGTTGTGTTGTTGAAAGGATTTCTCATATACACATGAAAGTGTGATTGTGAAAGGTTTTTTCACATAGTAAGGATTCTAAGGATGAAAGGTCTTCTCACTTAAATGAATCAAAGATAAGGAGCTATCCTAATGAAACCTAGCTTGGATTGGTTATTGAATGATACCTTTCCAGGGATGACTTATGACCTAGCTTTGATTGGCAAGATGATGTGCACTTCCATGGATAATAAGAACAAGTAAGAAAATGACTATTCCGTGGGATTTATGCTTAGCAGCGAGAGGATATTGAGATGGAAGCTCTCCCATGAGTAGAGGTCGGGTTTCTAGAAGCAATCTTCTTATCCCTTACCTATGTTCCCCAATAGGATGATTGTCTAGATAGACATTAGCTAGTGGATCCACAATATCTAGAAGTTCATGGTCCTTACCTTGGCAAGTAGGACAACCCTTTTCGATGTGGGAGACACCGGGAGATCATGTTATAGCTCACATGGTCTCTATGTTGGTTAAGGCTACTTCCCACAATAATAATGAACTAAGGTTACTTCAAGATGTATCTCACATGTGTTCAAAGAACTTAAAGATATTAGCTTGCATTGACCATGTTTTGTGACAAATGTCTTCTAACCCATTTTATATCATGTTTTAGCTTGGTCATTGTATGTCATGAAATGTCCTATTTTAGCATGATTTAAATGTTTGTATGCATGGCTGTCATACTTTGTACATATTTTGTACTAACGCATACTCTTGACTACATTTCCCCAAATGTAGGGCCCGACAGTCAGGGTTCTCAGTTTCGTAGCTAGAGGTTGATTTGAGGGATTTCGAGCTTTGGTGAGTCCTCATGCTTCGAGGACGGATTTTCATTGTCTTCAATTTTATTTCTTACTTTACATTTTTGACATGATGTATCGGCTAGGCCCAATTTCATTGTTATGTACTAGATGGCTAACGAGACAAGTGTTTAAACTTCCGCTTTACTTTTATAAAAACTTTTGGGACTTGAAATGTTGTTATTTACCTCTTATGTTCTGTTTCCTATGTTATGAATGCTAAGTGGCTTGTATGGGGCCTCTCGGGGTCTCATGCGTCATGTTACGCCTAGGGGGTACCTTGGGTCGAGACATTATATGAGTTAGTTTGATTCGGCATGGAGTTTAAGAAAGAGAGGAAAACTTTTGAAACTTGTGATTTAAAGTAAGTGATATATATTTTTATGGCTATAAATCATTTCATAAAGAGTAAAATGGACATTTTAAAGTTAAATTATTAATTAATATAGAAATGTCTCATTCTTTTTTGAACTGACTAAAAAAGAAAGTAAGTCATATACATACATTGGGACAGACAAAATAAGTAAAATAAAGCGCAAAACCAGATTTATTATCCCTATAAATTTCTCAAGTTCTGAATGAGATAGACACAACTACAATATCTAGCAACAAAATATAGCAAAATGGATTGCAAGATTTCATTAACAACGTTGGCTTGTATTGTTGCTTATTTACTTTTTGCATGTTGTAAGTAATTCTTTTTTTTACTTCTTTCTCAGTTGTGTATCTAGTAAGTAATCTATATATATATATATATATATATAAGAGAACCCTAGGCCCACCTACGTGGCACCACCATAAATCAAGATTCCCTTTTAATTTATTTCATTTCCAAAACTAGCCTTCCCCTTTCATGAAAAGTTGTGACTTTTACGAAGAGTTGCCACTTTTATGAAAAATTGTGACTTTTATGAAAGGTTGTGACCTTTCTCAAGGGTTGTAACTTTTCCAAAGAGTTGTAACCTTTCCGATAAGACACAATAATCATCTGTTGACACTACCATTTGTTGTCTATAAATAGAGGACTTTCCTCTCATTTTAAAACAACGAAAATTTTGAACTTCTTCTTCTTCTTCTTCTGGACAATTAAATATTTGTGTACTTTGCTCCTGTTGAATGGCTCACTGACACAATTATTTTTGTATCAATACACTGGAGAATAGAATTATTCTATCTTGAGAGGATCTATTCTTTTAAACATCGGGTATTAGAGGGGAATAATTTCCTTAAGGGGAGACTGTGCATTCAATGGGCTTGGTTTTTTCCATTCTGTTTCATTCTATTTTTGAAGATCCTGGTATGTTTTTTACAGTCATTAATTTATGCTTATATTATTAATTGTTGTTTTTGAGTACATGCTTCAAACTTTATTTTTTATGTTTATGCAAAGTTATTGGTATAAGTATTTGTTAGTACAGATTAAATAACAAACGTTAATTGAGTATTCAAGAAAGTTTTCTCTACTGAAATTGTTAAAGGTACAATAAAAAAGCCCTTACAAATCTCTAATTTCTTCATCAACAACGTCATTCCTTCACATACAAGGAAGCAATTTTGTGTTCTTTAGAAAATCCTCTGAGAGTTAATAACTTTACATGCCCATATTTTTTTTGTTTTTATGTTGTTGATATCTATATTTACTAAATTTTATTAGTGGATATTATGAGTACTTTTGTCACTACCCAGACCGTCGTGATTGGAACCCACACTAACCCTCCGTTGGAAGAACCGTTACTACAACCCAACTAATCAAATTAACGAAAGCTAAAGCATTTAAAGATACGGAAGCAGGTTTAACTAAAGAAAAAATAGGGAGTTCCCATAAACTCCGAAGTCTAACAAGACAATTGCGGAAATAATGCCTAGAACCTGAAAGTCAATGTACCAAAACTCTAAAGTTCAACAATTCTAAGAACATGGGTGCAACCCAATCTAACATAAGATTATCTAAGGTACTAGTCTAAGTCCGAATGAGTGGACTAAACAATAGAGGACCCATGGAAGCCTGAAAGAATTGCCTCACCCTTGAATCCGATGTTGATCATTGATCTCCTAAGTGAGGTTTGTCAGTAGCCGCCTGAAGATACCCTGTACTCAACAAAGAAAGAGCAAGTGCAGAATCAGTACACAACCACAGTGTACTGGTAGGATCACGTGGCTATCCCAATAAGTGCAATATAAGCAAGTAATCACAACGCAGTAAACAGGTATATACCGAACATATACAATATCATTCATCATATCAGGATCAATGTACAATTCCACATTCTCAATAATACGCATATATATAACAAGTCATTGGTCCTCTCATGAAACCCATACTCAAACTGTTAGTGTACCGGATCGTGGCACCCGTTCCAAGTTAGTGTGTCGGATCGTGACACTCATTCCAATTTGTATGTCGGTACGTGACATCCGATCCCAGTTAGTTTATCGGAATGTGACACCCGTTCCATTCAACATACCACAATCACAATCACAATGTATATTCTCATAATCATACAATCAATTGTTGATTCATGGCATACAATCATTCATTCATACTCATTTACAATAGGTGTGATCAATAGTGCAACATTCGCATACATACATGCATTACAATGAAGCAATTACTAACATATATCACACAAACATGAAATCACAACCATCACCTACCTCGAACAAAGCTTGAATCCCCTAAGAAACTTGATTCTTCCCTTTCCGGATTCTTTCCGCTTGTTCTAGGTCTACAAACAATCAATTAATACAAGTATCAATAAACGAAGCCTAATTACCCGGATTGTAATCAACATTATTAACCCTAGGCCAAACTCATGATCCAAATACCCAACATAGGGATTTTTCCACCATAAATCCCAGATCAAAACCCTCCCCCATCGATAGTTACCCAAGAAACTAAGTTCTACGGATTAAGGGAGTAAAATCCTTACCTTTAGTGCTAGAAGAGGTGGAAAACTGTCAAGAACTTACCCAGGGTCGTTCCTTAGCTCTCAAGAACGAAACTTGCAGAATAATAACGTTTTTGGGGTTTATTTCCGACTTAAGTCGCGTCTGTCCCGCTGTAGCAGACCTCATCCCGCTACAGCGGCCCCGCCCTGGCGGGAATAATCCTGCCTTGGCGGCTTGCACGGAGACAGAGAGTTAATTAACGAGTTTCAAACCCCCATTTCACAACACACCTTCAACCCATGACACTCAGAAATTACCCGTTCACGCTAAGATCAGTTTCGGGAGTTCTACTCGCCCGAATTTGATTCCGTAAAGTCGTACGTGTTCCTTCACGTCTTAGATATCTACTCATGTGATAAAATTCATAATTAGATCTCTCATTCATTAACAGATTTCCCTAGACCTCACTGACTCAGATTTCGTCCAAATCTGGGCTAGGCTAGGAATTTCCAAGTTACTACTCAAAAGTTTTCTGGCCCCAATTCTTTCCCCATTGGCTTTTCCCTACCGACAGAATCAGGTCGTTACAATAGATACCAATTTACCCATCACTCGTCCCCGAGTGATCAACTAGGAAAGACTGGCTAAAGTAAGGGTAGAGTTTACTTGAATCGTTGAACAACTAGGGATACTTGTCTCGCATGTCCTTCTTGGTTTCCCAAGTCGCTTCCTCAATCGGACGATGCTTCCATTGGATTTTGACAGATGCAATATCCTTTGACCTTAACTTGCGAACTTCCCTATCTAGAATGGTTATAGGCTCTTCTCATAACCTCCAAAAATCTGACCTTCCGGTCTGCATACTCTTTATGCTTGTTCTGAGCTGCTAGAACATCTCCCAAATAAGTTTCACATTCCCTAATGATTCTCATCAAAAGGTCCCGCCTTAATTGCATCAAACCAACCATTGGGAGACCTACATCTTCTCCTATACAGTGCATCCATGAAGTCATCTCAATACTCGAGTGATAAATATTTTTGTACGTAAACTTAACTAATATCAAAAGCTATTCTCAATAACCACCAAAGTTGATCGTACACACGTCTGCCACATGTTATCAAGGACCTTGACACAATCATCATGTAACACCCCGTATCCTAGGCAGACCTGAATGCTGAATTCCAGAACTTAAAAGTGCCACCAACGATGCCACCTACGGACCGTAGGGTGACCCACGGACTGTAGGTGGTGGTCCGTCGTTCGCCACCTGTAGCCCATCCCCAGAAAGCCCAGAAAATTTTGCTAAGGGTAGACCCACACCAGGACCTACGGATCGTAGGTCAGACCACGATCTGTGGTCCAGGGCCGTAGGTCAGACCCCAAAATTTTAACTCCCAGTAACGATCGACGGTTGACCGAAACGGACCGTCGGTGACCCCGACAGATTTCAAGTCAGGGGTCGTTTGGTCTTTTCCCTATGCGTTGGACCCCTAAACTACGTAGTTTTGGTCAATTTTAGCCAAGTAACTTAATTAGAATTTACCCAAGTCAAATCATTCTCCTAAAATTCATCTAGTTGAACGAGAAGAAGGAGAAAGAGTCGACCAAGCCCTAGTTCAAAAATGCAGTCAGTTTTCATCAGTTTCTTCCCCGAAATCGAAAGATTTCTTCGTGGAATTCGTCACCAGGTATGTGGGATTTCACTAGTGGGTTCCTTTCACCCATTAGGTCCCTAGAATTTAGTCAGATTCTTGATTCCCTTCATGTTATCTAGACCTAGGTTTTCTAGAATTTCAGCAGATCATTATGAATTAGTTACTTTAATGTTCCTAATTAGATTATCATGATTTTAGTATTGTTTTGCGTAGATTCTTTCATAAACTCAGAACACTAGCTATGTAGTTCTTTTAGTTCATGAATTACACATGCTAGGTCAGTTATTTCAGATATACATGCCTCAGATTCGAATGTTTCATTATCAGTACATTAATGTTGTATTTTCAGTTAACATGTCAGTACTTTGAGCTATCCAGTATTACAGAAATTCAGGCATAATATGTTATTTACATAATCGGTTGGGAGTAGACTTAAAATCGAGTTGGACTAGGGTCAGTCACCCTCATAGTCCCAGAACTACGTGCCCCATAGGTTGTAAGTCCCCTCTGTGGGCATCATTTTAGTTATCACGCCAATCATGCCTCTATACCTCTGGCAGGGTATATTGGGTCCTCTCGATGGGGCGGATACATCAGACTCCATATTTAGCTCATATAGTTTTATGTCGGTTATTAGTAGTTCCCTCACAGTCAGATTCTATTGCATTGACCACATTATCAGTTACAGTCAGATTTCAGTCTCAGTATGTTATAAACTTGGTCATTGCATTCAGTTAGTTCATGTTCAGTATTCTCAATATAGTACCATGCTTATATCATATCATTGCTCGGTTATATGCTTTGTTCAATTATGTTATTATTCAGCTTTACTATATCCTGCATGCTTAGTACCTTTAAAGTACTGATGCATACTCTATGCTACATCTTCTCATGATGTAGGTTCAGGTCCTCAGCATCCAGATCACGCATAGATCGGTTCCCGATCTCCAGCTCAGCAGTATTAGTGGTGAGTCCTCATTCTCCGAGGATGACATACATGTTTTTTTTGCTTTTAGTCTTTAGTTTCAGTTTTTGCTAGATCTAGATGGGGAATGTCCCATCATTTCTAGTCATTAGAGGCTTAATGCAGACATAGTTAGAATCAACTTTAGCATTTGAGTTTGACCTTTCAGCTGTTGTTAAACTCTCAGTTTTATATATTCAGACAGTTTATGGGTATTCCCCATCATTTCAGTTTATCTCATGATTTAGCTTCTGCACAGTATTTCTTTACTTCAGTTTATTTAGTATGCTTAGAATATGCCAGCTCAGGGTTAGCTTGGGGTCACTCGTGATCCTAGGTCCTGTGTCCGTGTCCTGGGGGTAGCTTCGGGGTGTGACGAACTTGGTATGCGAGCATTACGTTTAAGAGTCCTAGGATATCTAAAAATCCACACTAAGTAGAGTCCTTTTCATGGGTGTGAAGTGCACCACATCTAATGAGGGGGAAGTTACGAAGTGTTTTAGGAAAGCCTCACTTTCTTGATATTCTTATCGTGTGTTGGTATGATCTCTCTCTAACTCATCGTATGCGTTTCAGATCATGCCTCCTCGTAGAGCTAACGCAATGAATGCTAACACAACTCCTCCAGTCCTAGATCAGGAAGTTTCGAATGCAGAGTTTCAGAACGCTATCCAACTTTTGGCTCAGAGTGTGACTAACCAGAACAACCAGCAGGTTCCAGCTCCTGCAAATGCTAATGTTGGGTCAGCTGCAGCTAGAGTTTGTGAGTTTGTTAGGATGAATCCGCCTGAGTTCTTAGGATCGCATATTGGTGAGGATCCCCAAAACTTCATAGATGAGGTCAAGAAGATCTTTGGAGTGATGCAAGTGATAGGTAATGATAGGGTAGAGTTGGCATCCTATCAGCTTAAGGATGTAGCTCATATCTGGTATA
>JAJONR010002132.1:0-95300 GCA_029582245.1 Solanum etuberosum
CCCCATGGATATATAATATACTGACCTAATAAGACATGATTATAGATTATGAGCCACAAATAAGATGATCCGTTGAGTGTTCTGTAGCTGGAATAAGCATTAGATGCCTATAAGACTGGATTTCTAGGAATTTATACATGAATATCTTACCGTGAATTTATTATAAGATAATATATGCACTCTTTCCATAGGTTTACTAGCATGCCTGCTAAGTATACATGTTACATTTTCCATAGGTTCACTAGTATGCTACTGTTTCAATAAGATGACCTTGCAGTATACATCCTACTGTTTCCATAAGATAAACGCATTAGTATACATGTTATTCTTTTCATAGGTTCACTAGCATGCCTGCTAAGTGTAACACCTTGAAATTGCCTAGCTCAGATCAAATCATGAAAAGTTCAGAGAAATTTGAAGTCTGCAGATTTTTGGAATTACAAGGAGTGAATACGGGTTGTAGATGGAATTATGGCTCATAAAAGGGGTTTGTGCATGAGACTTTAGAAATCATGAAAATTGGGTTAGTGTTTACGAATGAGTGTATGAGTCTTGAAAAGTTGTACGGGTTGTAGAACAACTTCAGAAAGTTAGAAATTTGACTTGAACAAGACAAACAAGATCTACGAGTTGTAGTTGTGAATATTGTCCGCAGAAGGTGGTATCGTAGATCAGACATCATAGAATGTGTATTTCAATATATTTCTTTCCATGAATGGCCAGTACGGATCATATAAGGAATTATGATTCGTAAAAAGGTTTCGTAGTTCAATGTTCACAAACTCAAGATTTCTTCTCTGAGTACTACAAACAGCTACGGTCCGTATATCGAATCATGGACTCTAGATTCCCTTCATAGAATCCTTTTGGCAATTTTTAATGAGAGTCATTTTGGTCTTTTTTCAGTCTTTTAATTCCTAAACTACATCTTTTTGGCCTATTCTAAGTGGGATTAAAGAATTCTTATCAGCCCAAACCCCTCATTCTCTCATAACTCACCCAAATTAAATTTGTTCTCTCTCAAATTTTCTCCCTCAAGCAAGCTAGGGTTCCAAAGCTTCAAGCCTCCATTGAAGGATTCAAGCTATGGTTTCCACTCTATATATAAGAGAACTCTATCAATGAGTCTCTCTTAACCCATTTAGTCCCAAAGAAACCCCAATTTCTTTAAGTTATGATTTCTCAAAATCTAGGGTTTTATGATTTTCATGGGTTCTTATTGGATATTTTGATTATAATTTAATGTTTCTAATGATATTTTCATGAATCTGTAACAAACAAGTATTTTCATAGTTAGAATTATGCAATATTCATATTCATATCTCTTATTATCAGATTTTCATGAATTATGATGTTTTTGAATAAAGTATATCTCTGTATATACAGATATCATGATTTAATGCTTTCAGATGAAGTATCTTTTAGATTATGTTCAATTATCATGATTTATGAGCTACTCAGTATTTATCAGTGTCACGATCCAAAATATACCCTAGACGTGACATGGTGTATAGGACCCCGAGAAGATCTACACAAGCCACTTGGTATACATCATACAAGATAATAGAAAATTAAGAGATTATAAAAAACGATTTCAAAACATATGAGTTCAAAAATGTAGCAGAAGTCTAACGTAGTCTCAAAGCCATCTAGTACATCAAGAGTGATCGGGAAGTAACCATACATCACATACAATACTGAAAAGTAAAGACAAAATGAAATAAAGGTTTGGTCCTCGGAACATGAGGACTCTCCAATCTTCAAAATCTACTTAGTGATCCCTAGCCATGGAAAAGCGAACCTGGAGCGTCGGACCCTAAATTTTTATAAGAATGTAGGCAAGAGTATGCGTTGGTACAAAAATGTATCAATTATGATAGCAATGCATAAAGTATGAAATCATGCTAAAAACACATTTTTGTAACATGCAATGACCAAGCTAAATCATGATATAAAAAGTTTAGAAACATAAATCATAAAACATGGTCAATGCAAGCTAACATATTTAAAACATTCGCGAGATACTTCTAAAAGTAACCTTAGTTCATTCTTGTGGGAGATTTACCTTGAACCGACATTTAAGACCATATGAGCTATTAACATGGAATTCGGTGTCTACCCCACACCGAAAAGGGGTGTACTACTTGCCAAGGTAAGACCATAAACTTCTAGCGTACGTGGATCTACTAGCTTATTTCTATCTAAGACAACGATCCTATGAGGGCACAGAGGTATGAGATACGGAGATTGCTACTAGAAAGCCAACCTCTAGCTACAAGAGAGCTTCCATCTCAATATCCTCTTGGTGCTAAGCGTAAATCCCACAGAATAGTCATTATTCTTAACTTGTCTTATCATTTAGAGGCATGTGTAATCACCACTTGCCTTAACATCCATGGAAATGTACAATTAAGAAACCAATCCAAGCTACATACATCATTAGAATAGCTCCTTAAATCTTGATTCAAAGTTTAGTTGAGAAAACCTTTCAACTCTAAGAATCCTTTATGTGAGAAAACCTTTCACAATCATGCTTTCATTTGTATATGAGAAATCCTTTCATAACACAACAACAACATGGATGCTTACTAAAATCATTTTCATCAATTTTATAAGAACATGCATATCTTCATACACTCATCTTACATAATTCAAAAGCTTCATCATATGATCAATTCTAGAAAACATGGATCATGCATGGGTTCATGGGGAATTCAACTTAAATCATGCAATTTCTTCAACTCATTCATAAGAAGATATAAAACAATCAATTGAATCAACATTGAAAGGACCCATGTCAATTGAATAAAACCCTAACTCAATTGGGGAATCTAACTTTACGAAATTGGAGAATTTGGGAATCCTATGGAGGAAAGGACTCCATAGGTGAATACTATCATACCTTAATACCAAAAGCTTGAAATTAATGGTGAAATTGGAGACCTGACTTGAAACCCTAGCTTTATTCTTCAAACTTTAGAGAGAGAAATATTTTAGAGGATGACTTGATCTTCTTTTGAGAATTTGAGAGAATGAATTGAATTGAGTGATTTTGGTAGTAAAAATCCTTATATAGGGATTTGGGTAGAAGGTAAAACGACGTAGTATTGAGTTATACCAATTGGCAAAAGACCCTAAAGCCCTCGAATTAAAACTTCGTAATTGACTCACTGGAAGGCCTAAATGGGTCGTCTAGAGCACCACAGCCCGTGTAACACGTCGTGAAGAAATTCTTCCTAAAAGAACTTCACTATTTTGGGCATAACTTCTTACTCCAATCTTGGAAATATGCAAACTCGGTGGTGTTGGAAAGAGGAATCAGAGATCTTTAATTTGATAGGTCATGGGCCACCTAATTCATTTTGTGCTAAAAATATGATCATTTGAAGTTGACCCTAAACTCTAAGTCTGATAAACCCCCTTCACGGACGACTTCATGGTCTGTGTGGGGCTTCACGGGTCATTTAGATGTCCGTGGTCCTTGACCAGTGACTAGGGGAGAAGCCCCTTCTGTGTGGGCAACTTGACGAGCACTTGGACGGTCTGTCTACCTCACCACGGGCCGTCTAGGCGTCCATGGGAGGGACACCGACCTGGGCACCCTAACGGACCGTGGTCCCCTACACGTACCTTATAGGGGTCCGTAGAGGGTTCCATGATCCACCTTTGGGTTCTTAACATGCCCGTTTGACTCCTTTCTAGCCTTTCTCTAATTCGAGGTGTTACAATCAGTTAGCAGTATTATTAGAATATTATTGTTCCTAGATATATGCATGTTTCCGCTAGGAGTATACTTAACATCGAGTTAATTCTAGGGATGAAGGTTGATGTTTGGGTTCGTGGACCTTTAGTATCAATCTTAGAGTCCCAGAACTACGTCCCACCGTAGGATTTAGCTAGTGGATCCACCTTAGCTCAGATATCAAGTCCCTTACCTTGGCAAGTATAGGACACTTTCTTTTGGGTGTGGGAGCAGTACACTAAACTATATATAGTAGCTCGCATGGTTTATATCGATTTTAGTATCTCACACATTCAGATTTTCAGATTGTGCATGACCTTGTATATACGTATTTTGGATCAGATTATCTCAATTTGATGTTGTTTTACTTGGTCATTGCATCAAATATCATGTTATTTATGACTTTATTCCATACTCAATACATTCCAAGTACTAACCTCAGACTTCTGCCTACATTATTTGATAATATAGGTTATGATGCTTATCATCCAGCCCACAGTTAGTACATATTCAGTCAACGTTGAAGCAACTTTGGTGAGTCCTCATTATTCGAGGACGACCTCTTTATCTTTGATTTCAGTATTTCTCTTCCTATTTCAGGCCGTTACAGTTTAGGTTTGTCCTAGCAACTCATGTTAGTAGAGGCTTTCAGACAGTCAGTTAGATTTCGCCATATTATGTTGTCTTCCAGATTTTGTCAAATCTCAATATTTTGGCTCTATCCAAACGTTTCAATTTTAGCTTCCGGATGTGTGTTTCAGATTTCCATTGATTTTTGGTAATCTTAGTGTTATGTCATACCATGAGGTTAACTTGGGGTTACTTGTGACTATAAGAACTGTTTCACATCTAGGGGTAGTCTCAGGGTGTGACATTAATACCTTCCGGGGATTAATGTTTTACCCATGATTTATAAAATATATTCCTGGTCTGTGGTTAACATGTTATGTGATACATTGAGTATATATTACTCATATTATAAAGGTTCCGCTTCCTTATCTGTGGTTTACATGCTACATGAAACATTGAGTATGTACTACTCATTTTTAAGAAGGTTCCGCTTACTTGTTATAAAGTGTTTACATATATATGCACTCCTCGCAACAAAAACTCTACAACATTGACAATTTTCACAAAAATCTCAAGGAATACTTGTTATAAGTATTTTTTTTCTAATAGTTGAGCATAGTTTTGACTTACTGCTTCAAACTGATCCTCATATTCGAGTTATTAAGAATGATTGATATTCTTGACCATTTGTGATCTTTCTTTTAAATATGTTAGCATATCATACTATCGGCTAATTTTTATGGATTCGAATCGACAAGTACTTGTAGCTCCTTCGATTGAAAAATAATACTTTATAAGATAGTTTCTACAATATTAAGTATTTTTTTGGTTTACCGCTCCGGTGTCTGGAGCCCTGACTAAATTCGGATCGCGCACTACAGGGCCCATTCGGGGGTGGCACTCCAAACAGAATTTTCTCCATACCCAAGGCTCGAACTCGAGACCTCTGGTTAAGGGTGAAGCACTCCCACCAGTGCACCACAACCTATTTTGGTCAGTATTAAGTATTTAATGTCTCCTGTAGCTACCAGAAAAAAAGTTTATAATGGGCCCCCACTCTGAGTCCTTACTAGAAAAAAAATTATGAGAGTCCACTTTATAAGAGTCTTGTGTTGTAGTTTTAGGTGCTCCATCGTACCAGTGAAAATTCTATCAATTGACCTTTGGCATATCTAGTTGATTTTTACCATGACTACTAATTCATATTTTGATCAAATAGTACCTTATTTAATTCAAAAGGATAGCTGGACTCCTTAGAGGCATAGTCATAAGATAGTATTGTTATTGGGGAATATCCTTTTGGGGTAATAAGAGAATCAAAGAGAACTATGTAAGCCAAGTAAGTATATATGCATATACTAGATTAAAAAGTTATAGTAAGGGTCCTAGAATTTATTTGGGAGTAACTTCAATTGCTGACATGTCAAGGTTTACTTGTTATCCATTGAGGTTTGTTGATCTGATAAGAGTTTGATTATTGGTTTATCAAGACTAAGTTTCTAGCCCATAGAGGTTTACTCGATTATTAAGCAAGGCTTACTTACGTGCATTGCCAGCTAGTTAGTTGTATGTTATCAATATTTCCGATCACTTTCTTATAGATTGCATGCAAAATAAATTCATGTTAATATGTTATACGCTTTGCAAAGAAACTATTTGTATGTTACATTTCTTATAAGAAAGATTACATGCTACATGGATCACAAATTACAATTACTTATATTTTATCTGTCTTTTAGAACACTTGATCACATGATTATGAGCTTACGCATTTGAGACTATACACTCATATGTTGTAGGTTATATGCTCATATTGTAGACCTTATAAGTTACATGTTTATATGACAGGCCTCATATGTCATTATTTATTTATTACTCATTTTCCAAAGTTTTCATGATTTAGGAGTCTAAGTTTTTTCTCTTGTAATATGTACGATAAGTTATTTGTAAGACAAAAGTGTGTCTATTTTGAATGTACAATTTATACGACTTTAGGACACTAGTCTTCATATGCAACAATCCATCTAGTTGTTATAATAGTTGTCAGAATTTTAGTATCTAGGTGGAGTTTTCCTAGGATGACACTTGGCGAAATTCTAGGTGAAGCCAGTTTTTGATGAAAATTTTGTATTGTGAAGTTTAGGGATCTTCTGTGATCTGTGATGTACGGTTTGATGATTTGGAACTTAGATTTTATTAGTTGAGAGAATTAGTAATTCATAGAAACTTTTAGAATGAGAAACGGATTAGAAGAACTCCACTTAGGGTGATTTCCTCGGTGGTATGTTTCTACATTAAACAAAAATCCTGAGTGTGTTACGATGAGGGCGGGGGGGGATCGGAATTCTTCTCAATTTAATGCTAGTCGTCATCATTAGAGGATCCCCATCGCCATGGCAGATGGCCTCTTCCATAGTGGCCTCAACCAAGTCGAGGAGCATTGTAGAGATCAGTTGCCTACCATAGCGGGTCAAGGCCCCCATAGTGCCTATGTCAGTCTTTTATACCCAAGTCATGTTATTTTACATTTATTTCTTCCTAATATACTGTAACACCTCGATCTTAGAAAGAACTAAATTTAGAAAGAACTAAATTAGAAAGAGCTAAATTGAGATTGGTGCAAGTTAAATTGTGAGTTTTAGATCAACTTTAAACGACCATAACTTTTAGCATATGATGAGTAAGGTGGCCCATGAGATATCAAATCGAAGGTCGTTAAGTCCTCTTTCCAACGCCGCCAAGTTTGCTAAATTCTGAGTTCGGATGAGAAGATATGCATGTTTGAGTGCAGCCTGCTTAGTAAGGCATTTCCATCCGTTTTAAGGAGGGGTATTTTGGTCTTTTCCATACCCCACTAGGCCCACACGTCTCATTCCAAAAATGTTTCAAGGGTTAGGGAGAGGTTCAAGAGGAGAAAAAGGGAGATAGCTTCAAGCGTTCATCGGGTTTTGAGGATTTTCGCCAAGAATTTGGTTCTTACAAGGTATGTAATCTTTCATAGTGTTGGGTTTGTTCGCCCTCACGCCAATCATGTAAACTTTCACCCATGAATTCGTTCTTGAAGTTGATTATTGAGTTCTTGAGTTTAATTTATAATGGAGTTCTTTGAGTTCTTGAGGTGAGGGTTTTACGAATGATTTGAGTCTCTTGGTAGATTTTTGTGTGGGTCTCATTGCAAACGTTTTGGGTTATGAAATTTAGTGAACTTGAGCAATGGAATTGCAGTGGGTATGCTTTGAGACGAGTTTGGGAGAGGAAGAAGGGCAAAAATATGTGCCCAGGTCCGCATCGCGGAGATGCTTTAAAATTTCAGCTGTCACATAGTCACCCTCTCTCCGTATCACGGAGAGGATACGGAGTCCTATGTCTCAAAAATTTAATTTATACTCCGCGTCGCGCCAGTGTTCTCAAATTTGTGTCTTCACTCGTTTCTTATTATCAACTATCTAAACCTTCCTAAATCATTGAGAGACCCTACATTCTAATCATAACTCTTAATTCTTCATTTCAAGTTAAAGTAAAGATTAAGAGTAAAGTTCGAGGAACCTTTTCAAGTCATTTTGAGAAGTTTTTTACAATCTTCTAAAACTTGTTTTAAGACTTGAGTAAATGAGTATGAGAATGAGGAGAGTTGAGTTCATATTTCAAAATGAGTATAAGGGAACTAAGTATTCCTAAGTGTAAATACTTTTACATTTAAAATGAGAGGAAACCTTGATTTTCAAATGAGTTCATGAGGAGTTTTGAGTATTATCTCTTTTAAGAGAATCTTTTGAGTAATTATCTCAAATTGAGGAAGAGTTATGTTTTAAACATATGAGCATGAGTTATATATTATTGGGAGTAGTATTGAGCATCGATATGGGGATGAGTTCACACAACTCAAAATCCTCATAAACCATGTATGCCAACATGGGTAAAGCATCATACTTTTTAGATGATTCCTTATTTCTTTTAAGCATAGCTTAGTGGATCCACTTAGTTGAAGATTTCCTATACTACGGTAAGGTATAGGACAGTTCTGGCAGCGTGGGCAAGACGATGTATCATCACATAGCTCATAGTGATGGTTGTCGGTTAGAAAATCTCCCAAATAAGAGTAAAAGAGTTTATTATTGTATTTTCATATACTTTGAGTTCTTGCCTACTGTTTTCAATACTTTGTATATTGCATATTGTTATCATTGCTTTCATCTTGAGTTGAGTTGAGTGAGTTGAGACGAGATAAGTATGTTTCCCTTTTTATCAGTTCAAGCTTATGTTTATGCTTCATAGTTCCCCTCACATGCTCGTACATTCAATGTACTAACGTCATCAAGCCTGCATCTTTTCATGAAGCAGATACAAGTATTCAGGGTCATCAACAGGCGCTCCGTTGATACCACTTGCTTTTCCATATTTGCTTCCGAAGGATTCCCCATTTACCTTTCAGTATTGTTAAGATGTCGCGGGTCTTGTCCTGACGTCTATCATAGTATTTAGAGGCTTCATAGATAATAGTATTTTGAGGAGTCTTTTCTATTTCCATTGTTAATGTTTAAGACTTGTGTTGCCTTTTTTTGGCTAGTTGAATGTTTCCAGACATTTATGAGTTTTTATTTTTATTTTTAAGACAATTGAGTAAATCTTTACCTTTCAGTTCATATATTGTTGAATAAGTCTTCCGCTGAGTATCGAGTCAGTCCAAAGGTTCGCTTGGGGACCATCAATGGTTCTCGAGTGTCGGCCACGTCCAGAGTGTAGGCTCGGGGTGTGACAAACTTGGTATCAGAGTACATAGTTCAAGAGTCCTAGAGCGTCTATGAAGCCGTGTCTGTAGAGTCATGGTTATCAGTGTGAAGCGCGCCACATCTATAATTAGGAGGCTACGACATTTAGGAAATATCTCACTTCTTTCATACTCTTTTCGTGCGATAAAGTTCAACTCTATAAAATTTTCTTTCTAATTCATGCTTGTCCGTATCTTTCAGATCATGCCTCCATGAAGAGTTGTTCGAGGTCGTCCTGCTAGGAGGAATGCTGATCCCCAAGATCAAGGGGGTCCCCAATGCACCAGAAGTGCAACCCCAAGGAGAGGTCACAAATGCTGAGTTCTGGGATGCTATCCGGATGTTGAATCAAGTGGTGACCAACCAAGCTGGTCAACAGAGAGTGATTAGTCAGGATGTGGCTGATACATCAAGGATCTGTGAGTTCTTGAGGATGAATCCTCCAGAATTCACTGAGGATCCGAAAAACTTTGTGGAGGAGCTGCAGAAGGTGTTTGAGGTTATGTATATTGCTGATGTTGATCGAGTGAAGTTAGCTGCATACCAACTCAAGGGTGTGGCGAGGATTTGGTACGACCAATGGAATAAGAGCAGGGCTGAAGGATCACCAATTGTGAGCTGGGCTGTCTTTGAAAGTGCCCTCATGGGGCGTTTCTTTCCCCGTGAGCTGAGAGAGGCAAAGGCAATAGAATTAATCACTCTTACACAGAAGTCCATGAGTGTGCATGAATACAGCCTCAAGTTCACTCAACTGTCCCGTTACGCTCCGGAGATGGTTGCTGATATGAGGAGCAGGATGAGTCTGTTTGTGTCTGGGTTGTCTCGCTTGTCAAGTAAGGAGGGTAAGGCAACTATGTTGATAGGGGACATAGACATAGCAAGGCTTATGATCCATGTGCAGAAGGTTGAGGAAGACAAGTTGAGAGATAGGGAAGATTTCCACAATAAAAAGGCTAAGACAACAGGTAATGAGTCCGGACAACAGAAGGCCGGTAATGCGAACCGGTCATCTTTTCAACAAAGGCCCACCGGACCTGCACCATCATCTGCTAGTGAACCTGCACCAAAGAACCAAGGTGAGTTCAGGAATTAGAATTCGTAGAACTTTAGAGCTAAACCTACTAAATCTCAAGGTAGTGTGGCACAAGGGGCCAACTAGACCCCTACATGTACTAAATGTGGTAGAAACCACCCAGGAGCATGCTGTGATGGCTCCACGGGCTATTTCAAGTGTGGTCAGATAGGTCACTTCATGAGAGAGAGTGCCCTAAGAGCAGGAAAGGTAATGGTAATGGGGGAAATAGAGCCCAATCTTCTTCAACAGCTCCGGCAGACAGAGCTGCACCTAGAGGAGTTACTTCAGGGACATGCAGAAGAGCAAACCTTCTGTATGCTATCACCAGTCGCCAAGAGCAAGAGAATTTGCCTATTGTTTTTACTGGTATGATCAAAGTCTTTACTTTTGATGTATATGCATTACTTGATCGAGGTGCGAGTCTATCTTTTGTGACTCCGTATATAGCTATGAAGTTTGATAGTCTTCCCAAATGACTTCTTGAGCCCTTCAGTATTTCTACACCTATTGGTGAATCTATTATAGATGAGAGAGTTTATCGTGATTATGTCATCTCTGTCAATCATAAGGACACCATGGCTGACTTAGTCGAGTTAAACATGGTGGACTTTGATGTTATTCTAGGAATGGACTGGCTTCATGCTTGTTATGCCTTAATTGATTGTAGAACTCGAGTAGTCAAGTTTCAGTTTCCTAATGAGCCAGTCATAGAGTGGAGGAGTAGTTCAACAGTTCCTAAGGGTCATTTCATTTCGTACATTAAGGCCATAAAGTTAGTTTCTAAAGGGTGCATCTATCACTTAGTCCGAGTTAATGACTCTAGTATTGAGACACCACTTATTCAGTGAGTTCCAGTTGTGAGTGAGTTTCCAGAGGTCTTTCTAGATGATCTTTCCGGAGCCCCCCTTGAGAGAGAAATAGACTTCGGTATAGATATTCTTCCTAATACTCGATCTATTTCTATTCCGCCATATAGAATGGCTCCAGCTGAGTTGAAAGAGTTAAAAAAGCAGTTGAAAGATCTTCTTGATAAGGGTTTTATTCGACCTAGTGTCTCACCTTGGGACGCTCCGGTCTTATTTGTGAGGAAGAAAGATGGTTCTCTTAGAATGTGTATTGATTACCGTCAGTTGAACAAGGTTACTATCAATGATAAGTATCCACTTCTGAGAATCGATGATCTTTTCGATCAAATTCAGGAAGCCACTTGTGTTTCTAAGACAGACCTCAGATCTGGCTATCATCAGTTGAGGGTAAGAGAGAGTGATATCCCGAAGACAGCATTCAAGACCCGTTATGGTCATTATGAGTCTCTAGTTATCTCTTTTGGCTTGACTAATGCCCCTACAATGTTCTTGGATCTTATGAACAGAGTGTTTAAGCCTTATCTTGCTATGTTTGTTATCGTGTTCATTGATAACATTCTAATCTATTCGAGGAATGAGGAGGGTCATGCTAGTCATCTCAGAGTGGTTCTTCAAACTCTCAAAGATAAGGAGTTGTATGCTAAATTTTCCAAGTTTGAGTTTTTTCTCGAGTCTATGGGGTTCTTAGGCCACATTGTATTAGGAGAAGGAATTCGAGTTGACACTCAAAAGATTGAGGACGTACAAAACTGGCCCAAACCTACATCTCCAACTGATATAAAGAGTTTCTTGGGATTGGCTAGTTATTATAGAAGGTTTGTCGAGGGGTTCTCATCTATTTCATCCCCGTTGACCAAGTTGACTCAGAAAACAGTTAAGTTTCAATGGTCTGAGGCTTGTGAGAAAAGGTTTCAGGAATTTAAAACCCGGTTGACTACTGCCCCAGTGTTAACCCTACCGGAGGGTACACAAGGCTTTGTTGTGTAATGTGATGCATCCAGAGTTGGACTTGGTTATGTATTGATGCAAAATGGTAAGGTGATAGCCTATGCCTCCGGACAGCTTAAGATTTACGAGAAGAATTACCCAACTCATGATCTTGAGTTGGCTGCTGTAGTGTTTGCTTTGAAAATATGGCCTCACTATCTCTATGGTGTTAATGTAGATATGTTCACCGATCACAAGAGCCTTCAGTATGTTTTCAATCAGAAAGAGCTTAATCTGAGACAGAGGAGGTGGTTGGAGTTACTCAAGGATTATGACATGAGTATTCTCTATCACCCAGGTAAGGCTAATGTGGTTGTTGATACTTTGAGCAGGTTATTTATGGGTAGTATTGCCCAAGTTGAGGAAGGAAAAAAGAATTAGCCAAAGTTGTGCACAAACTGCAAGATTGAGAGTCCGTTTGTTGGATTCCAATGAAGGACGAGTAGTGGTGATGAATGGGGCTTAATCATTACTAGTGTCTGAAGTGAAAGAGAAACAAGACCAAGACCCTATTTTGCTTGAATTGAAGGCAAATGTTAATAAGCAAAAAGTGATGACTTTTGAACAAGGGGGAGGTGGTGTGTTGAGGTATCAAGGTAGATTGTGTGTACCAAAGGTGGATGAACTCCAAGAGAGGATCATAGAGGAAGCTCATAGCTCCAGATATTCAATCTATCCCGATTCCACAAAGATATATCATGACTTGAAGGAAGTCTATTGGTGGAGTAGTATGAAGAGGTGTACTACAGAGTTCGTCGCTAAGTGCCCGAATCGCCAACAAGTCAAGGTAGAGCACCAAAGGCCCGGTGGTATGGCTCAGAACATAGATCTTCTGGAATGGAAGTGGGAGATGATCAATATTTATTTCATTACTGGGTTTTTGCGGTCTTGCGGGCAGCATGATTCGATTTGGCTGATTGTAGATCGGATGACTAAATCAGCCCATTTCTTACCGGTAAATACTACCTTTTCGGTAGAAGATTATGCCAGGTTATATATTCAAGAGATAGTCAGACTTCATGGAGTTCCCATGTCTATCATTTCAGATAGAGGTGCACAATTAACCGCATAATTTTCGAAGTATTTCGAGAAAGGTTTGGGTTAGAAGGTAAATTTGAGTACTACTTTCCATCATCAGACTGCTGGTCAAGCAGAGCGTATGATTCAGACTTTAGAGGATATATTGAGGGCTTGTGTGATCGATTTCAAAGGTAATTGGGATGATCAGTTACCTCTCATAGAGTTTGCTTACAACAACAGTTATCACTCTGGATAACAGTTGATAGTGGAAATTTTCACCTGGTAGGGCTCTTCTTATCATCAAGGTAAGTCCATTACTTCATTCTAATACCAATTACTTTGTTAAGTTAATGTAATCTTGAGACAAAATATCTTAGAACTATGGTCGGAATTCCTTATAGGTATCCCTAAATTGGTAATATAATGATCCTAGGTTTTTAGATTTTACTTCCTAGCATAGTAAAAGCCTCTATCTAACATGGATTATAGGGAAATTGGTACGTGAAAAACTCCCTAACTTGAGGATTAGGCTATGATCAATGTGAAATCAATGGGGTTTAGTCCCTAAGGCTTAGAATTATTGAATAATTGAAATTTATGTATTTTAGACCATGAACAAACCGAAGCTTCGAGAAAAGGTAAGGCTATGGTAAAATAACATGTATTTGGGCTCTGTAGAGGTAAGTTATGGATAATTAGAGTTAGACTTGACTTAGATTCATGTATACTCTTGAATTAAATGGTTGTTGGTTGTTCTTCGAGTATGCTTGACTTGATGATATGAAATTTGGATGCTTGAGATGCATAAGTTATCAAGTACCATAGTTGTACGTATATATTAAATATTTTATTATACATTAGATAGAGTATTGTGCTAGTACTTATATATTGTATATTTTATTATATGTTTGATCAAGTACTACACTAATACATATATATATATAATACATTGAATGGGGAACCACATCGATATATATTTATTATTATGGTAGGTCGGATACCACGCCGGTATAGTACATAGATTGAGAAAGTCCCTTAGAATGTGTGTACACTTTACTTATTGTTGTGTTAGTTCATTATGGATTGAGTATGGAATGAGTTTAAGATCTGCAATTGTTATAACTGATCTTGTGGTGATTGTACTTGTTGACGATAAGTTGTCTATTGTAACACCTTGGATTTGAAAAAGGGTAAAAATTTCAGTTTTTATGAATCTGGTGTCAGTTCCTACGGTGCCATCCACGGCCTGTGGAACGACCCACGGACCGTAGGTGATGTCCGTGGTTGGCAGGGTATTTCTTCCCTAAAAGGGTCTAGATCCACGACCAGGATCAATAGACCGTCGAAGGACCCACGGTCCATGGACGAGATCCGTCGATCAAGGCCCCAAATATTAGTTTCTGATGCCAAACGACGGACTAACAGGACGGACCATCGGTTGAACCACAGTCCGTAAGTCGTCACCGTCATTGGTGTCGGTAGTTTAATTATTAGGGGCTTTTGGGTCTTTTTCTAATTATTTTATCCTAATACTATGTCATTTTTCCCTTCACTTAAAGACCTATATAAGTGTTTTTAACCCCCAAAATTTTTCCAATTGAAATCATTCTCTCAAATTTACAAAAGAAGAACAAGCCTTCCTCTCAAAATATTTCTCTCTCTAGAGAAGCTTGAAGAAGAAGGGATCATCCTAGGTTTCAAGTCAATTCTCCAATTCCTCCATTGAAGTTAAGCAATTGGCATTGAGGTATGAAAGTTTTCATCCATGGATTACTCCTATTCATAGAGTTCCCAAATTCTCTAATTTTCAAAGTTAGAAATCTCCAATTGAGTTAGGGTTTTTCTTCTATGTTATGGGTTCTCTTAATTATTAATTTGATTGATTAAATTATGATCTCTTATGCATGAATTGAGTTAATCCCATGTTTTTATGATGATCCCCCATGAACCCATGTAATCTCCATATTTTCCAAGTTATGAGCATATAATGTGGGTCTTGGATTATGAAAGAAGAGTTTTATGAAATCAAACATGAATTGATAGAATTACATAACTTTATGATGAATTCCCATGAATCCATGTCTAACCCATGTTTTGTAGATATTGATGATTGAAAGTGGGTTTTGAACCATGAAAGCTGAATTATGGAATTATGCATGTTATTATGAAATTGATGTAAATGTTTTAAGGATGCCTTGAGAGTGAAGTATAAATGATGTTGCTATTGTTGTATTGTTGAAAGGATTTCTCATATACACATGTAAGCATAAATTGTGAAAGGTTTCTCACATGATAAGGGTTCCTAGGGTTGAAAGGCTTTCTCACCTAAAATGAACCAATACTAAGAAGCTATTCTAATGATGAAGCAAGAGGCGATTACCCATGCTCTCTAATTGAAAGACAAGAGGCGATTGCCCATTTCATATGATATAAGGACAAGAGGTGATTACCCATGTCACATGATGTAAGGACAATAGGCGATTACCCATGTTCCTTTAAGAGCTAAGATGAATATGAATAAGAACTATTCCATGGATGTTAAGCTTAGTACCGAGTGGATAAGTGGCGATTACCCATGTCTCATAACTATGTGCCAACATAGGATTGTCTAGATATACATTAGCTAGTAGATCCACATAAGCTAGAAGTTCATGGTCATTACCGTGGCAAGTAGGACAACTCTTTTTGGTGTGGGAGACACTGAATTCCATGATGATAGCTCTCATGGTCTTATATATCGGTTAAGGCTGCTTCCCACAAGAAAGTTATGATGAACTAAGGTTACCTACAGGAAGAATTTCATATATGTTTAAAATGGTGATTATGTGCATTCCCCATGTTTTATGACTCATTTTTTCTAACTCTTATCTCATGTTTTAGCTTGGTCATTGCATCTTATCCAGGTATCTTTCTTTAAGAATGTTTTCATATGTTTTATGCATGACTATCATAGTTGGTACATATTTTGTACTAACGCATACTCTTGCCTACATTTCCCCAAATGTAGGGTTCGACAGTCAGGGTCCTTAGCTTCGTGGCTAGAGTTCGTTGAGGAGATTCCGAGCTTTATGTGACTCCTCATGTTTTGAGGACAGACTTTTATTTTTTTCAGTCTTTTCCTTATTTTCAGTTTTGAACATGATGTACGGGCTTCGCCCAGATTCATTCTTATGTACTAGAAGGCTTTGAGGCTAATCTTTTAGACCTCTGCTTTACTTTTATAAACTTATTTGGACTTGAAATTCTCCTCTTTAACTCTTTGGTTCTATTTCTTGTGTTATAAATGCTAAGTGGCTAGTATGGGGCCTCTCAGGGTCCTATACGCCATGTTACGCCTAAGGGGTACCTTGGGTCATGACAAACTTGGTAATCAGAGCACAAGGTTTAGAAAGGTCCTAGGAAGTCTCATAATCCACGTCAAGTACATTCTTGTTCATGAGTGGGAAGCGCGTCACATTTATGAATGAGAGGCTACAAGATGTTTAGGGAACTCCACTTTTTTCATTACTCTAAAAGTCGTGCGATAGAGTTTAACTCTATAAGGTCTCTCTATCCTAATACTTATCTGATGCTCTATAGGAGATGGCTACTCGAAGAGCTTATGCTAGAAGGAATAAGAGGGACAATGCGGAACAAGAAGCTCCTCCTCAACCTCCCCAAGTTCCAATCGATCCTTTAGCCGAGCTAGTGACTAATGCAGAGTTTAGGGCTGCTTTTAAAGTGTTGACCTAAGCAGTGACGGCCCAAACCAATAGGGAGGTTGCGGTTTCTGTGAACCCAAATGTGGGTACAGCGGCATCTAGAGTGAGGGACTTTACTAGAATGAATCCTCCTGAGTTTCATGGTTCTAGGGTTGAGGAAAATCCTCAAGAGTTTATTGATGAGGTTTACAAAGTGTTGATGATCATGGGAGTGACACCGGTGGAAAAGGCGGAGTTGGCTGCTTATCAACTTAAGGGTGTTTCTCAAATATGGTACAACCAATGGAAAGAAGGGAGGCCAGAAACTGCAGGTCCTCTCGATTGGGAAAAGTTCAAAGTTGCTCTCCTTGATAGGTTCTTTCTCCTTGAGCTGAGGGAGGCAAAGGTACTTGAGCTCATCAACCTTCGTTAAGGAAGTACGAGTGTGAAGGAATATGATTTGAAGTTCACACAATTATCTCGATATGCTCCCACAATAGTTGCCGATCCTAGGGAAAATATGAGTAAGTTTGTTTTGGGTGTGTCCGAAATAGTTGTTAAGGAATGCCATACCACCATGCTTGTTAATGACATGGATATTTCTCGTCTCATGGTTCATGATCAACAAATGGAAGAACAGAAACTTAAGGAAAGGTCTAGTGAGGCAAAGAGGGCTAAAACCGGTGATGGTAAATTTTCAAGGTTCGATGGACATGGTCGTTCTAGGTTTCGACATAGGTTTTCCGGCAAAGGTTTCTCTAATTCTCTTTCTAAGTTCAAAAAATATAGGGTGTCTAAACCTAAGCCTCAAAGAGGAAATGGTACTGGGTCCTTATTGCCTACTTGTGCTAATTGTGGAAGGAAGTACGAGGGGAAGTGTTTAGCGGGTTCCAATGCTTATTTTGGTTGTGGTAAAATGGACCACAAGATAAGAGATTGTCCTTCAGTTGCTAAGAATGAAGGAGATAATCGTTGAAGGGCTCAACCAAATTCTTCATCCGGTCCAAGTGGTTCGTGTTCAAATGCTCCCAAGCAAAACCGATTTTATGCACTTCAGACTCGTCATGAGGAAGAGGGTTCTCCCGATGTGGTTGTCGGTATGTTGAAAATCTTCCAACTTGATGTTTATGCTTTACTTGACCCCGGTGCTACCTTGTCTTTTTTGACTTCATATGTGGTGATGAGGTTTGATATTCTACCGTTTGTGTTGTTAGATCCCTTTTCTGTCTCTGCTCCTGTTGGTGATTCTATTGTGGCTAAGAGGGTCTATAGAAAGTGTCCCATAAAGTTACTCTTGTTGACTTGGTAGATCTTCATATGCTATATTTTTATGTCATCCTTGGTATGGATTGGCTGCACTCATGTTATGCTTCTATTGATTGTAGAACTCGTGTAATCAAGTTTCAGTTCCCGAATGAGCCCATCCTAGGGGGGAATTCTATGCCTAAGGGTCAGTTTGTCTCTTGTCTAAAAGCTATAAAGATGGTTGCTAAGGGTTGTATATACCATCTAGTTAGGGTGAGGGATGTGAATTCCAAAACCCCTACTCTTGAGTCGGTTTCCGTTGTTAACGAGTTTCTGGAAGTGTTCCTAGATGATCTACCCAGTATTCCTCCCGAAAGAGAAATAGACTTCGGTATTGACCTTCTCCCAGATACGCAACCTATATCTATTCCTCCTTACCGAATGGCTCTGACATAACTAAAGGAGTTGAAAGAACAATTGAAAGATTTGTTGGATAAAGGTTTCATTCGACCGAGTATCTCTCTATGGGGTGCTCCAGTTTTGTTTTTTAGAAAGAAAGATGGTTCTCTTCGTATGTGTATAGACTATCGGCAGTTGAACAAGGTTACCGTTAAGAATAAATATCCCCTTCCAAGGATAGATGACTTGTTTGACCAACTTCAAGGGGTGAATTAATTTTCCAAGATTGACCTTCGGTCGGGTTATCACCAATTGAGGGTGAAAGAAGATGACATTCCGAAGATGGCTTTTTGGACTCGGTATGGTCATTATGAGTTTTTGGTGATTTCATTTGGGTTGACTAATGCTCCAGCGGCATTTATAGATTTGATGAATTTGGTGTTTAGACAATACCTTGACATGTTTGTGATTGTGGTCATTGATGATATATTGATCTATTCAAGAAGTGAGGATGAGCATATTGATCATTTGAGGATCGTGTTGCAACTTCTCAAGGACCAACAAGTTTTTGCAAAGTTTAGTGAATGTGAATTTTGGTTGAGGTCTGTGGCTTTCCTTGGTCACATTCTTTCAAGCAAGGGTATTGAGGTAGATCCTAAGAAGATGAATGCGGTTAAGAGTTGGCCTAGACCTCTATCCCCTTCGGATATTAGAAGCTTCTTGGGTTTGGCTGGTAACTATAGAAGGTTTGTTGAGGGGTTTTCATCGATGGCCTCTCCATTGACATCATTGACTCAAAAGAAGGCTAAGTTCATATGGTTCGAAGCATGTGAAAAGCGTTTTTAAGAATTGAAGGATAGACTTACTACCGCTCCGGTGTTAACCTTACTGGAAGGGATTAATGGTTTTGTGGTGTATTGTGATGCCTCAAGAATTGGGTTAGGATGTGTTCTTAATCAAAATGAAAAAGTAATTGCCTATGCTTCAAGGCAACCTAAAATTCATGAGAAGAATTATCCTACCCAATACCTCGAACTAGCGGCGGTTTTTTTTGCCTTAAAGATTTGGAGGCACTATTTTTATGGTGTTCATGTAGATGTTTTTAACGACCACAAGAGTTTGCAATATTTGTTTAATCAGAAGGATCTGAATCTTTGCCAAAGAAGGTGGCTTGAGTTATTGAAGGATTATGATATGAGTTTTCTCTATCACCCCGGTAAGGCGAATGTGGTGGCAGATGCCCTTAGTCAAGTATCTGTGGGAAGTGTTGCACATGTTGAGGATGATAAAAATGAGTTGGTTTGAGATGTTCATAGGTTGGACCGGTTGGGTGTTCAGTTAGTGGACTCTACCAAGGGTGGTGTTATGGTTCACAATGACTCAGAATCATCTTTTGTGGCGGATGTGAAGGCCAAGCAAGGTCTTGATCCAATTTTGGTTGAATTGAAAGAGGCGGTGCTTAAGAAGTCTGTAGAGGCTTTCTCCCAAGGGGGAGATGGAGTGCTTAGATATCAAGATCGCTTGTATGTTCCTAACGTTGATGACTTGAGGGAGCAGATCTTGTTAGAAGCCCATAGTTCTTGATATTCCATTCACCCGGGAGCCACCAAGATGTACCGTGATTTGCGGGAGGTCTATTGGTGGAATGGGATGAAGAAGTATATTGCAAAATTTGTGGCTAAGTGTCCTGATTGTCAACAAGTAGAAGTTGAGCAGTAGAAACCGGGAGGTTTATACCAAGACATTAGCATTCCTACTTAGAAGTGGGAAGATTTGAATATGGACTTTGTTGTTGGATTGCCTCGCACCTAGCGACAACATGACTCGATTTGGGTCATAGTAGATTGAATGACGAAATCAACTTATTTCATACTCGTCAAGGTTTCTTATTCAGCGGAGGATTATGCTAAGTTGTATTTGAGAGAAATGGTAAAGTTGCATGGAGTGCCTTTATCCATTATCTCCAATCGAGGTACCCAATTCACTTCTCAGTTTTGGAAATCTTTCCAAAAGGGTCTTGGTACTCGTGTCAAGCTTAGTACGATTTGTTATCCACAAACCAATGGGAAAGCGGAGCATACTATCCAAACCTTGGAAGATATGTTGAGAGCTTGTGTGATTGATTTCAAAGGTAATTGGGATGACCATTTGCCATATATCGAGTTTGCCTATAACAATAGCTATCACTCAAGTATTGGTATGGCTCTATTTGAGGCCCTGTATGGTAGGAGGTGTATATCTCCTATAGGATGGTTTGAGGTGGGTGAAGTTGCCATAATAGGTCTCGAGTTGGTACATGAGGCCATGGAAAAAGTTCAACTTATTAGAGAAAGGTTGAAAACGGCTCAAAGTCGACAAAAGTCATATGCCAATGTTAGAAGATGAGATCTTGAGTTTGATGTTAATGATTGAGTCTATCTAAGAATTTCACCCATGAAGGGTGTAATGAGGTTTGTTAAGAAAGGGAAGCTTAGTCCCCGAGTTGTGGGCCCATATCAGATTTTGACGCGTATTGGTAAAGTTGCTTATGAACTAGATTTGCCTAATGAGTTGGCATCGGTGCATCCAGTTTTCCATGTCTCCATGTTGAAGAAATGTGTTGGTGATCCGACATCTATAGTTACCTTAGAAGGTTTGGGAGTTGATGAGAATCTTTCTTATGAAGAAGTTTCGGTTGAGATTTTGGACCGACAAGTCAAGAAGTTGAGAAATAAAGAAGTTGCTTCCGTGAAAGTGTTGTGGAGGAATCAGTTTGTTGAGTGTGCCACTTGGAGGCCAAGGCAGATATGATGTCCCGTTATCCTCATCTCTTTCCTCCTACCCCTACTCTAGCTTGAGGTATTGAGTTCCTCATAGTTTACTCATTTGGTGTCATGTGTCCTTGATATTCCCATGATTTCCTCATTTATACATGATTATGAAAAAGCTTAAGTTTTGAGAAAATGAGTCAACTTGATTGATTTCTACATGTTTATGTGCATTTGAGTATCAGTTGCATATAGGCTTCATAATATGATGTTTTGAACATGCTTTAGCTTGGAGTTGATGTTTCCTCCTCGGATATGTGCATTTATGTGATTGCATGCATGTTGGGTTGTTAGATTTAGTTTCTACCTTCCTTATGATGTCTTGAATCTCATTCGAGGACTAATGTTCCCTAGGGGGAGATAATGTAACACCTCGGATTTGAGAAAGGGTAAAAAATTTAATTTTTAAGAATTTGGTGCCAGTTCCTACGATGCCATCCACGGCCCGTGGAACGACCCACGGATCGTAGGTGGTGTCCGTGGTTGGTAGGGTAGACCCACGAAATGGACCCACAGTCCATCGATCAAGGCCCCAAATATTAGTTTCTGACGCCAAACGATGGACTAACAGGACAGACCGTCGGTTGAACCACGGTCCATAAGTCGCCACCGTCGTTAGTGTCGGCAGTTTAATTGTTAGGGGCTTTTTGGTTTTTTACTAATTATTTTATCCTAATACTACTTCATTTTTCCCTTCACTTAAAGACCTATATAAGTCTTTTTAACCCCCAAAATTTTCCCAATTGAAATCATTCTCTCAAATTTACAAAAGAAGAACAAGTCTTCCTCTCAAAGTATTTCTCTCTCTAGAAAAGCTTGAAGAAAAAGGGATCAACCTAGGTTTTTAAGTCAATTCCCCAATTCCTCCATTGAAGTTAAGCAATTGGCATTGAGGTATGACAGTTTTCATCCATGGATTCCTTCCATTCATGGAGTTCCCTAATTCTCCAATTTTCAAAGTTAGAAATCCCCAATTGAGTTAGGATTTTTCTTCTATGTTATGAGTTCTCTTAATTATTGATTTGATTGATTGAATTATGATCTCTTATGCATGAATTGAGTTAAACTCATATTTTTATGATGATCCCCCATGAACCCATGTTTTCCAAGTTATGAGCATATAATGTGGGTCTTGGATTATGAAAGAAGAATTTTATGAAATCAAGCATAAATTGATAGAATTACATGACTTTATGATGAATTCCCATGAATCCATGTCAAACCCATGTTTTCTAGATATTGTTGAATGAAAGTGGGATTTTAACCATGAAAGGTGAATTATGGAATTATGCATGTTCTTATGAAATTGATGTAAATGTTTTAAGAATGCTTTGAGAGTGAAGTATCAATGATGTTGCTATTGTTGTATTGTTGAAAGGATTTCTGATATACACATCTAAGCATAAATTGTGAAAGGTTTCTCACATGATAAGGGCTCCTAGGGTTGAAAGGTTTCTCACATAAAATGAACCAATGCTAAGAAGCTATTCTAATGATGAGGCAAGAGGTGATTACCTATGTCACATGATGTAAGGACAAGAGGAAATTACCCATGTTCCTGTAAGAGCTAAGATGAATATGAATAAGAACTATTCCGTGGAAGTGGACAACTGGCGATTACCCATGTCCCATAACTATGTGCCAACATAGGATTGTCTACATAAACATTATATAGTGGATCCGCATAAGCTAGAAGTTCATGGTCCTTACCTTGGCAAGTAGGACAAATCCTATCGGTGTGGGAGACACCAGATTCCATGATGATAGCTCTCATGGTCTTATATGTCGGTTAAGGCTACTTCCCACAAGCAAGCTATAATGAACTAAGGTTACTTAAAGGAAGAATTTCATATATGTTTAAGACGATGATTATGAGCATTGACCATGTTTTATGACTCATGTTTTCTAAATCTAATCTCATGTTTAGCTTGGTCATTGCATCTAATGAAGGTATCTCTCTTTAAGCTTGTTTTCATATGTTTTATGCATGGCTATCATACTTGGTACATATTTTGTACTAACGCATACTCTTGCCTACATTTTCCTGTAGGGTTCGACAGGCAGGGTCCTCAGCTTCGTGGCTAGAGTTCGATGAGGAGATTCTGAGATTTTGGTGAGTCCTCATGTTTTGAGGATGGACTTTTATTATTTTCAGTCTTTTCCTTATTTTCAGTTTTGAACATGATGTACAGGCTTCGCCCAGATTCATTAATATGTACTATGGCTTTGAGGCTAATTTTTTGGACTTCCGCTTTACTTTTATAATATTATTTGGACTTGAAATGTTCCTCTTTAACTCTTTGGTTCTATTTCATATATTATGAATGATAAGTGGCTTGTATGGGGCCTCTCGGGGTCCTATACTCCATGTTACACCTAGGGGGTACCTTGGGTCATGACAAACTTGGTAATGAGAGCACAAGGTTTAGAAAGGTCCTAGGAAGTCTCATAAGCCACGTCGAGTAGAGTCTTGTTCATGAGTGAGAAGCATGCCACATTTATGAATGAGAGGCTACAAGATGTTTAGGAAACTCCACTTCTTTCATTACTCTAAAAGTTGTGCGATAGAGTTTAACTCTATAAGGTCTATCTCTCATAATCCTTATTTGATGCTCTACTAGAGATGGCTACTCAAAGTGCTTATGCTAGAAGGAATGTGAGGGAGAATGCGTAACAAGAAGCTCCTCCTCAAGCTCCCCAAGCTCCGGTCCATCCTTTGGCCGAGCAAGTGACTAATGCGAAGTTTAGGGCGGCTTTTCAACTGTTTGCCCAAGAAGTGACGGCCCAAGCCAATAGGGAGGTTGCGGTTCCCGTGAACCCAAATATGGGTACGACGGCATCTATAAGGAGGGACTTCACTAGAATTAATCCTCTTAAGTTTCATGGTTCTATGGTTGAGGAAGATCCTCAAGAGCTCATTGATGAGGTTTACAAAGTGTTGATGATCATGGTAGTTACACCGGTGGAAAAGGTGGAGTTTGCCGCTTATCAACTTATGGGTGTTGCTCAAATATGGTACAACCAATGGAAAGAAAGGAGGACGGAAAATGCGGGTCCTCTCGATTGGGAAAAGTTCAAAGTTGCTTTCCTTGATAGGTTCTTTCCCCTTTAGATGAGGAAGGCAAAGGTGTTTGAGTTCATCAACCTTCGTCAAGGAAGTATGAGTGTGAAGAAATATACTTTGAAGTTTACACAATTATCTCGATATGCTCCCACAATGGTTGCCGATCCTAGGGCAAAGATGAGTAAGTTTGTTTCGGGTGTGTCCGAAATGGTTGTTAAGGAATGTCGTACCGCCATGTTTGTTAATGACATGGATATTTCTTGTCTCATGGTTCATGCTCAACAAATCTAAGAAGAGAAACTTAAGGAAAGGTCTAGGGAGGCAAAGAGGGCTAAAACCGGTGATGGTAAGTTTTCAAGGTCTGATGGACATGGTCGTTATAGGTTTCGACAAAGGTTTTCCGGCCAAGGTTCCTCCAACTCTCCTTCTAAGTTCAACAAAGATTGGGTGTCTAACCCTAAGCCTCAAGGAGAAAATGGTAGTGGGTCTTTATTGCCTACTTGTGCAAAGTGTGGAAGGAAGCACGAGGGCAAGTGTTTAGTGGGTTCCAATGCTTGTTTTGGTTGTGGTAAAATGGACCACAAGATAAGAGATTGTCCTTCAGTTGCTAAGAATGAAGGAGATAATCGTCGAAGGGCTCAACCAAATCCTTCATCCGGTCCAAGTGGTTCCAGTTCAAATGCTCCCAAGCAAAACCAATTTTATACACTTAAGACTCGTCATGAGGAAGAGGGTTCTCCCGATGTTCCAGAAGTTCCTACGAAACCTCATTTCTCGCTTAGTCAGTAAATTTTGATCCAAGGTTGTGTACTCTATTTCCAGGCTACCGAGGATCATCTTAGGAGACTTATCCCTCTTCTTCATTAAGATGCTCTATCTTAATTATTTGTTAAAATTTTCTATTTAGACTTGTTTGAGTTAAAATTTCTATACGATGATTGGGGAGTTGTTTAGAGGATGTTTTAATTCAGTATTAGACCTTGATATTTATTAATGAAAACTTGATTCAATTTCTAATATTATCTTATAACTGTATGGTATAAGCTGGTTAAGATTTGGGTTCGATGGATCTTTTACTGGAGGGTGAATGTGGGTGTCACTCACGACTATTTAAGCCATGATATAGTTGGTATCAAAACTTTAGGTTTGTTGATCTCGTCGTATAAGAACTGGTCTAGTAGAGTCTTGTGGAATAGTATAGAGACGTTTGTACTCTTCTTTGAGAGGCTTAGAAAATTTCCATTTCATCTTTTCTTTATACTACTACTTGAACCCTATTGGTATCTAACCATTCATTGTTTTCTCACAAATGATAATAATATGAGTAGGAGAAGCAAGAGTTACAATGCCAAAGAAAAAAATACCCGCAATAGCCGATGGGATTGTAGTTCGTGGATGAGGTAGGAATAAATTGGAGCCAGAGGTAGAGGGTGAGTTGTTGCACCTTTCGGAGGATGACCTTAGGAAACTGCAACGCTGGCTAGGGAGAGGTCGAAATCTCCTCCCTTATATGAGGATTCTCTCGAGGTAGCAGAAGAAAAAGTGGTATACATACAAGTAGAGATATCTTCAGTTTAGGGAGGTGTCCCTCCAACTCAAATGTCTCCTAATATGCTTAAATAATTACTATGGTTCTTGGTTAGGTTGGCCATTACTGGGACTACCCCTATAGTTACCAAAGTTCAATATCCAAGAGTGTAGCATATTGTTCCCATGACTCCCAAGATTAATGAGGTGACAAAGATAGATGTATTTCAAAGTAGGTGATGGCATCGGTACTGACCGGGGATGAGCCCAACTTGTCTTGTAGGTTTGTTAAGATGAAGCCTATAAGTTTTGCATGAGAGGATATGTAAGAGTTTATCAATGATTCTATGAAAGACCACATAAAATGGAAATAGTAGAGATATATGAGGTTGAATTTGTGAATTTCCAACTATAGGGAGATGTGAAAATGTGGTAGAGGGCTTATATTTAGTGTAGGGATGCTGGGTCTCCTCCACTATCCTTTCAGTTCTATGTAGTGTTTCTAGAGAAGTAAGTCCTACACACTCTAAGGGATAGGAAAAGATATGAGTTCACCAATATTAAGCAGGGTGATGCATCTGTGGCTGTCTATGAGGCTAGATTTCACTTACTATCTTAATATTCCATACAAGTAATTTATTCAGAAAAAGTGTAGATCCATCGCTTCATCAAGGTTTTTAAGGCTAGACTGCAGATCCCAACCTAGAAGATGGTATCCTTTTTTAGGTCCTTCTATGAGGTGATCAATTTTTTTAAAAGTGTTGAGGCCATTAGGCAGGAGGGGTATTCCAAGACAGCAGAAAAGAAGGTTAGAAAAGTAGACATCTTCAACAGATCCCACTCTAAGAGACAAAGTTAACATAGATATTTCATTTGCCTTTTTAGTCCATGGTGCATGTTTCAATTGGGGCATTTGTCAAGCACCAATCTACCTCATAATAATTATAGTGGTTATCAAACCACATCCGCACCAACTCAACGAATTTTTTCAAACTGTAGTTGTTACGGGTGTTGTGAGTTTGGGAACATTTGCAGGTATTGTCCAAAGTTCACCTAGCTGGGTCAACCATATGTCTTTTGAGATAGTAGTAGTGGTAGAGGTCTCCCACACGATGGGAATGGTGTTTATCAGTCATGTAGAAGTGATAACCATGCTAGTTGTAGAGGTGGTTATACATGTCGAGGAGGTACCTAACTCGGTAGGGACAACACTTAGACATGCAACTAGGCACAATTTTATGCTTTCTAGGCAGGCTTAAGGAAAAGGCATCCGAAGCGATCATTCCAAGTACCATTTTTGTGTGTAACTGAATGACCACCGTTTTATTTGATCCTGGATCTACTTTATCATATGTGTCTGCTAGATTTTCTATGGGGATAAACATGTTATCTGATTCCCTTAATACCCCTGTTAATGTAATTACCATCATTGGTGATTCAATTATTGTATATAAAGTGTACCGTTCTTGCTTTGTGAAGTTTATGGGGTACATGACTTAGTCAGATTTAATGATCCCTGATATGGTGGATTTTGACATCATCCAGGGGATGAGTTGTCATCTCTTTACCATGAGATTTTGGATTGTCATGCAAAGACAAAGACTGTAGCGATGCCCGAAATTGCTAGGCTTGAGTGGAAGGGTGATTATTTTTACGTTCTTATGAAGGTCATCTCCTCCATTCATTCTAAGAGGTTAATTGGGAGGGGTATTTGACTTTCTTAGCCCATTTTTGGAACACTAGAATAGAGGTTCCACCCATAAAGTTAGTTCTTATGATATGTGAATTCCTAGATGTCTTTCATATGTGCTTGACATGATGCCAGAACACGATATTGACTTATATATAGTTTTAAAGGCATCCACCTATTTTATTTCTATTCGTTCTTATATAATGACACCAACTGAGCTGAGAGAGCTAAAATCTTAGTTGTAGAAATATCTAAGCAAGGAATTCATTCTCCTTAGTGCTTCTCCATGGGGTACTCATATATTGTTTGTTAAAAATAAGGATGGCAGTTTGTGGAGGTGCATAGACCACTGATAATTGAATAAGGTTACAATTCGTAACAAGTACCTTTTGCCCAGGATATATAATTCTTTTGACCATTTACAAGGTGATTCGGTATTCTCTAAGATTGACTTGAGGTTTGGGTACCATTATTTAAAAATCTAGGCTAAAGATATTTCTAAGATTGCTTTACGGACTCGATATAAGCACTATGAGTTCTTGATGATGTATTTCAAGATGACCAACACCTCGTGTGCCTTCATTGGTTTAATCAATTAGATGTTTAATCCCTATATGTACTCTTTTATGATTATCTTTATTGATAATATCCTAGTTTATTCTAAGAGTAAAGAGGAGCATGGGGACTATTTGAGGATTGTTTTGGGTTCGCTTATGGAGAAATAACTTTATGCTAAATATTCTAAGTGTGACTTCTGGTCACCTTCAATGTCTTTTTCTTAGGTCATGTTGTTTGGGGAAAAAAAGAGTTATGGTAGATCCACAAAAGATAAAGGAAGTTAATAATTGGACTTGACCTACTTCTATAATAGAGATTTGTAGCTTTATGGGGTTAGCTAGTTACTACAGGTTCATGAAGGGATTTGCCTCTATTGCTTCACATATGACTCGTTTATTTTGGTCTAAAAAATGTGAGGATAGCTTCCAGTGAATCAAGAATTTATGGACCATCGCTCGTATTCTTGCCTTGCTAGTGGAGGGTAAAAACTTTATTGTTTATTGCAATGCCTCACATTCTATGTCAGGTTCTATTTTGATGTAGGAGAAGAATGTTATTGCTTATGCTTCTAGAATGTTGAAAGTGCACGATAAGAACTATCTTACTCACGATTTAGAGTTGGCTGATGTGATATTTGCACTTAATATATGTTACTTGTATGGAATTTGTTGCAAATTATTTACCGACCATCATAGTATGCAACATATCCTTATGAAGAAAGAGTTCAATTTGAGGAATCGTAGATGGATGAAGCTATAGAAACATTATGGTGTGACTATTCTCTACCATCCAGATAAGGCTAATGTAGTGATGCATTAAGCAAAAAGACAAGGACATGGGTAGTTTGGCTTATCTAAAGGTTACCAGATGTCATTGACTAAGGAGGTGTAAACTTTGTCTAACAATTTGATGCAACTTAAGATATCCAAAGATTGTGAATTTATAGAAAACATAGAAGCAAACCTTTGTGGATCAAATTAAGGGTAGAAATTTGAAGATGACCAGCTAGGAAATATTTGTAATAAGGTGGTGAAAGGTGAGGCCAAGGAGTCCATTCTTGATGGTGAGGGTGTTCTGTGTATTAAAAGGTGAGTCTATGTGACCCACATTTGTGATTTCATTCATACTCTCCTTGCAAAGACTCATAGATCAAAGTACTCTGTACAGCATGGCGCAACCAAGTTTCTTGTTACCTGATACAACTCTACTGGTGGGGTTGAATGAAGTGGAACATAATGGATTTTATGGCTAAGTGTCAAAACTACTAGGAAGTGAAGTATGCACATCAAAAGTCAGGCGGTACTCTTCAACGGGCGCCCATTCCTGAATGGAAGTGAGAAAGAATAGGTATGGATTAAGTTCCCAAGACATTTGGGGAAGTTTGATTCAATTTAGGTTATTAGGGATAGGCTTATTAAGCCCGTTTACCAAAAGGTGATCGAAGTCGAGCCTTTGCCAAACTTTTCCAATATCTCGCCTAATGGCTCAAACTCGCACCGGAAGTTTTAGAACCCAAACCACCGATACTTCTAACCGTAAACAGACCTTTCGGATCTGGTGGAACTAAAATAAATCTTACATGATGATTGTTTCTCCATTTGTTGACCAAAGTCAACTCTCTCAATATAAAAGCTCTAAAAATGGGGAAACTCACACAAAACTCTTCCGACCACCTCAGGAAGTATGCCACCCATTCAACCACATTAAATACATAAAATTCAAGCTATGGAAGGGTGAAAAACAAGAAATAAACACAAAAGAAAGTAAATGACTGCGATAGTCATTATATATTGCAGGCCATTGACAATGTCCACTAGTTGTACTATTTATAGACCTTTGATTATTCTGATTTGTTCTATTGTATTTATAGGCCCTTGACAATGCCTATTTGTTGTATTATTTATGGGTATTTTATGATGCTCATTTATACAGGAAGTATAAATATGTTCTTACTTCTGAATCCTTGACAATTCACATTTATTACATTATTCCTCCGAGATTCTGACGATGCTCGCAGGACAAAGAGGCTTTCATTCTATGAACTATTAGTAATTATGTATCTGAGGTTTAGTGGGACTCTTCAATTTTTAGTTTTATACGCCCGACGTGATATTCAAGTTTCAAGTTACCTTTTATACTTGTCTTTTGTTGCAGTTGAGTGTATATTTATTCATGCATCATATACTAGTATATTTTATTTGTACTAATACCTCGTTGTTGCAGGCGATATATTTCATACTACAGTTCATGGTTCAGGCTCAGATAGGCCTCTACAGTAGGCAATTGTCTAGTTATACATTTTATTAAGAGGCTTCTCTCCTTCTGGAGATCTTGAGTCTATGGATTAAAGTCGTAGTTGAACATGTATAATAACATGTCGTTTGGGGCCCTATCCAGGCCATACGATTGATATGACACTCTTAAAGGCTTCTAGACCTATGATATGTGTAGTGGCCTTGTCGACCTAATTGTTAGCTGACATTCTAGCATTTGTCCTGGCCAACCTTATATACATATTTGCTTGGGCTTGTTTTCATGTAGGTTGTCCCATATAAAGACCTTGTTGGTTTGTTTAGTTTTTGCTACTATAGTTGAGCATATGTGTTTACATGGAGATCTTCTCTTAAGAGATTTGAAGAATTGAGTATAAGAGTTATGTTTGATTCACTGTAATGACCCGGTCGGTCATTTTAGGAAAGTTTTATGAATTTATTATTTTTACCTCCCATGATTGACCACGATTCTTCTATGATTAAGTTTTGAAAAGTTAATTTTGAACTTGAGTTAAAATTTGAAAATTTGTAAAGTTTTGATTTTGAAAGGCTAAGTTGTTAAGAAAGTGGTTTTCAGTGTCATTTGGAGTTTCGAGTGTCAGAATGGAATTTCATCGATTCCATCAGTCCAGGCATGTGGAATCTGAACTGTGAGAGTTGTCAGTTTCAAATTTTGAGTCTTTTTGAGGATTTGATGTCCGAAATTGTGAAATTGTAGAATTTTAGCCTTTGAATTGACTTTATCAACATTCAGGGTTCGGATGCTCAGATCGGAATTTTGAGAGTTTCCTTGGATTCAGGGGATGCTTTTAGGCCTACGTAAGATCTTGGTTGATTTTTGAGAGGTCCCAAGCTTGTTTTAGCCTTTTTCGGCATTGAGTTAATTTATTTTGTTTTTCACAAATGTCAGGTAAAGGAGACCTCAGATTCATGTTTTGAGGGTTGCATTGAATCTGGAACGTCTAGTATAATTGATTTGCATATGTGGTTTGTATTCATAGGGTTTCGAATGAATTCCAAGGGTCCTTTCGATGTTTTGAGAGTTGGTTGTGTTTTCTGGTGCTGCAAGCCTCGCCTTTGCGAATATCCCGTCACTTAAGTGACCTCCGCTTAAGCGAAGGACTTTTCGTTTAAAGGATCTTCGCTTTAGCGAAGGCCATTCGCTTTTGCGATGCTCGAGATTTTTGCGGGATTTGTTTAAGCAAACCTCTGGTCACTTTTGCGACATCTGAGAGGGGTTTTGACCTGCCATTTTCGGGGTTTAAGCCCCATTTTCCATTTTTGAGCTTAGGGAACCCTTGGTGGCAATTTTGGAAAGTTTTTATTGTGCTAAATCATTTGGGTAAGCTTCTATAATCCTAAACCTTCATTTCCCTTTGATTATTTATGGGTTTAAACATCAAAATATGATATTTTGATTGGTGAATGATGAGGTTTTTCAAAAACTCAAGTTCTTAGCTAAAATGGAGATTTTTAATTAATTTTAAGTCATTTTTTGAAATGATTTTCCCCAATGAGTTCCTAAAGTCTTAGTAATATTTTCAAGTATTAAATTTTAGATTCAAACCTTACTTTCAGAATTGGGTTTTGGGTTGATTGACCCACTTTCCAAGAGATTTGATTTGGGTATTGTTGTTCCAGAAATTTACTGTGAATACTTGCTTGTGTATAGATTGTGTGGCTTTAGAAGTGATTCTAAAGGGGAAGACTGAACACTTGGAGTGAATATTGATTGATTTAAGCCACGTGATCTACTAAACCTTGTATTCCAGTCGGATTTGTGTACTTCCTTCGTTGCTTGTGTGTTGGAAGTAATGGGGATGAGGTGAACGTCTTAATTGTTCACTTGATACATCTAAATGAATAAAAAAGGGTTGAAATGAAAAAGGCTATGTGATGAATATGATGATGTGAATTGCCTTATTGTGACTCTTGTTGATTGATTGATGAAATGTGTGAATGTATGAATTTGGACTTGAATGGTGTGAATTGGTGTCTCTTCCATGTGGTGTGATATTTCTTGTATGCATTTATTGTGAACAGCGTAATGAGACATGTGATGATTTATGATGCCGACGTCTTTGTCGGTGAGTGCTATGATGTTGTGGTCATTTCCAACAAGTGTTTATAAAGCTGATGGAAAATGGTTCCGGCTAGTGATTTTATATAAAGATAATGAAAAATGGTTTCGGCTAGTGATATGATATAAAGCCGATGGGAAATAATTTTGGCTAGTGAGATTGTGCTGATGGGAAATAATTCCGGCAAGAGATTGATTATTGTGACTTGATGCATTCGATGCTTATGCGTGACTTGCTTGTTACTTGAGATTGATGTACTTGTTTTTGTGACTGAACTACTTGACTTTGAGAATGACTTACTTGATTCGTTTGATTGTTGATTGTGACTATTTAACTGGGGACATTGGGCCTTGTGAGTCGTGTATTGTATAATTGCTAGGTTGGGCTAATTTCTAGGGAGGTTGTAGTTTGACGAGGTATGGTTGGAGTGTAAAGGTTATTCGATTTCTAGCTAGATGCTTATTTATTATGGTGCTTGTTGGGTACCGCATTGTTGGTACTCACTACTTGCTTCTACAATTGTGAAGGTACCGAGCCCGATATAGCGTGATCACTTATTCTCTTTTTTTAGGCTCGTGAAGGACTTGAGAGGTAGTTGCTTGTCATCCCAGAGGGCCCTCTTTTCCTTTTTTCGTGCTTTGTTCTACTTGAGAAGCAAAGACATTTAAGACTTTATTTATCTTTCCAATTCTTGCTTTATTGTTTTCCGTATTTCTTTCATTTTTGTTGGGTTGAGGCTAACCTGTCTTGGAGGGAATAGACAAGTGCCATCATTTCCATTTTTAGGTTGTGACAAATGGTATCAGAGTCCCAGGTTGACAAGTCTCACGTGTGTACAAGCCAAGTCTAAATAGATTCTTCAGGATCGGTACTAAGTCGTCGGTACTTATCTTCACTAGGCTATAAATATTGTTAGGAAACTTCCTTTTATTCATCCTTTCTTATCCTGCGTGGTTACATTCACTAGTACTGAGTTACCACATGTTGTTTTGGCAGATGCCGGGGACTAGAGCTTATGTTTCTAGTGGTAGAGGGAAGGCAGTCCTTGAGGCTGTTGTTGAGACCCTAGTTAGGGATAGAGGTAGGGCTTGAGCTAGAGGTCATGCTCTTGGAGTAGCACAGGCTAGAGGTCATTCTCGTGGAGCGCCACGAGCCAGAGGTCGAGCTAGAGAGGCTTCTCCTGAGCCACATGTTGAGGTTGCTGAGGACCAGATTCTTCCAGAGTTTGAAGCTCGTTTGATTCAAAGACTTTTTCTGAGAATGCTAGGTGTGTTAGAGAACCTCTCTCAGGGTAGTACGATAGGTACACCACAGAGTGCTCAGAACACAGTAAGAGCACATACCCCAGGTATTCATGTTCAGGTGGGCCAGCCACCAGTGGTTCCTGCACCAACTGTTGGTACATAGATTGCTCGCCAGGTTATTTTAACAGCGGCAAATCAACAGTGTTATGAGAGGTTTCAGAAGATGAAACCACCCCAGTGTCAGGGTTGTAAGAGCGAGGATGCTCATGGGTTCTTAAATTTATGCCATGACAGTCTTGAGGCAGTTGGTATGGTGGATGCTCGTGGTGTTTAATTTGTTGTACTCCAGCTTCGTGGTCGGATCAGAGAGTGGTGGAGGAATTTTGTAAGGTCTAGTCCAGTTGGATCTAAAATGACAGAGTGGGATGTGTTCTCTAGGGCTTTCCAGGACCGCTTCTTTCGTTGGAGCATGAGAGAGGAGAGTCATCTGAGGTTCGAGAGCTTGACTCAGGGCGGTTTGTCAGTGACCGAGTATGAGGCCCATTTTTGTGAGCTTTCTAGGCATATTATTACTATTGTTTCGGATGAGGCAAAGAGAGTTTGCAGGTTTGTGAGAGAGTTGACTTTCTCCGTCAGATCTTATGTGTTCGGAGAGGCCAGAGAGGGGGCTTTCTTTAAGTCCATTGTGAGAACCACCAAAGAGGCGGATTTGATGGTTTTAGAGGAGTTTGGGGAGACTAAGAGAGCCCATTCTTTTGGTCAATTTTTTGGTGCCTCATGTGGAGGCAGAGGTTCGCATAGAGGTAGTAGTTTCTTTCAGCGATGCGGCTCGGTTCATGCTTTTATGTCAGCGACTGAGAGTGGGTAGTTAACCCGAGGATATTATAGTTCTGGCTGAGGTGTCCATGGTAGTTTATTGGGTTTGAAATAACAGTTATTTATGCCAAGATCTTGCTTTACTTATGGGGATCTAGGTCATATGATGCGACAATGTCCTTTTCAAACTCATTCAGGGTCCTAGCGTTCTTATTCAGCTGCTCCAGCTAGGGATTCAGCACCTCTGACCAGGGGTCGAGGCAAATTTCAGTCCGATAGAGGTGGAGGACTTCAGGTAGGATTACTCCAGCTCCGCAGGGTGGAGGTAGAGGTTCCACTCAGACTGCAGGCGGCCGTGAGGGCTAGTGTTATGCTTTTCCAAGGAGGTCTGAGGCGAAGATTTATGATGTTGTGATCACAAGTATCGTCGCAGTTTACCATCGACTTGTGTCTGTATTGTTTGATCTGGGGTCTATGTGTCTAGCTATTTTGTTGTTGGATTTGATATGTTGTCTGATTGCATGTCTGTGCCTATTTATATTTCTACACCAGTGGGTGAATCCTTAGTGGTGGATCGAGGGTATCGATCATATGTTGTTTCTTTAGCCAGGTATGTTACTTGGGTAGACTTGATCATTTTGGGGATGGTAGACTTTGATATTATCTTGGGTATGGATTGGCTCTCTCCACATCATGATATTCTTGATTTTTATGTTAAGACTGAGACATTTGCAATGCAGGGTTTCCCGAGAGTTAAGTGGACGGGTGCTAATGGTTCTTACCCTTGCAAAGTTATCTCCTTCTTTAGAGCTCAGAGCTTGGTTGATAGAGGGTGTTTGTCCCACTTGGTTTTCATTCGGGATACTAGCGTTGAACCATCTCCCATGGATTATGTGCCCATCGTTCAAGATTTTGTAGATGTGTTTCCTACTGATCTTCCAGGTATTCCTCTGGATAGGGATATTGATTTTGACATTGACTTGGAGTCGGGCCCTAAGCCCATCTCTATTCCTCCTTATCGTATGGCTCCAACTGAGTTGAAGGAATTGAAGGACCAGTTAAAGGATTTCTTGAGTAAGAGTTTTATTCGCCCTATTGTTTCTCCATGGGGTGCTCATGTGTTGTTTGTGGAAAGAAGGATAGATACATGAGGATGTGCATTGGTTACCGACAGTTGAACAAAGGGACAGTGAAGAACAAGTATCCTCTTCCTCGTATTGATGATATTTTTTATCAGCTTCAGGGTGAATCTCTGTTCTCTAAGATTTATTTGAGGTCCGGTTATCACCAGCTGATGATTAGGGCATTAGATATCCCTAAGACAGTGTTTAAGACCCGTTATGGGCACTATGAGTTCCTTGTGATGTCTTTCGGTTTGACTAATGCCCCTGCAGCATTCATGGAGTTGATGAACGCGGGGTTCCAACCATATATTAATTCCTTTATGATAGTGTTCATTGATGATATCTTGGTGTACTCAAAGACCAAGGCGGATCACGATCGGCATTTGACGATTGTACTCCAAAGATTGAAGGAACGGAAGTTTTTTGCCAAGTTATCAAAGTGTGAGTTTTGGCTTGATTTCGTTGCATTTTTTGGGACACGTTATGTCCAAGGAGGGTATTCGGATAGATCCAGCCAAGATTGAGGCAGTGATAGGTTGGACCAGGCCTATATCGATTACTGAGATCTGGATTTTTGTAGGTCGTGCGGGCTATTACCAATGATTTGTTTAGAGCTTCTCTACCATTGCATCTCCTTTGAATAGATTGACTCGACAGAGTGTGAAATTCCAGTAGTCTGATGAGTGTGAGGAGAGCTTTCAAAAGCTCAAGACCTTATTGACGTCGACTCTTATATTGAATTTACCCGAGGAGAGTGTGGACTTCACTATTTATTGTGATTCTTCTGGAGTCAGATTAGGTGGTGTTCTTATGCAGAAAGGCAAGGTGATTCCTATGCCTTTAGACGGTTGAATACCAATGAGAGGAATTACCCTACCCATGATTTGGAGTTGGCAGCCGTAGTATTTGTGCTTAAGCTATGGTGACATCATCTATATGGGGTTTATTGTGAGGTTTTCATGGACAATCGGAGTCTTCAGTATAGCTTCAGTCAGAGAGATCTGAAATTGAGGCAGCATTGATGGCATGAACAACTGAAGGACTATGACATCACCATCTTGTATTATCCGGGGAAGGCCAATATGGTGGTTGATGCTTTGAGTAGGAAGACTTCTAGCATGAGAAGTCTTGCCGATATTAGTGTGGAGGAGAAACCGTTGGCTAGAGATGTTCAGAGGTTGACCAAGAGTCTCGTCAATTTATGGATTTCTGAGAAGATAGGTGGTTTGATTGCCTTTATTGAGGCTCGTTCTTCCTTAGTTGAATGGATTTGTGAGCACCAGTTTGATGACGATAAGTTGTGTCTAATTCGAGACAAGGTGATAAGAGGGGAAGCCAAGGAGGCTGCCTTTGATTCTGATAGTGTCTTGCGGATTTGAGGTAGGATTTTTGTGCCCAAGGTGGGTGAGTTGATTAGACTGATTCTTAAGGAGGCCCATTATTCCCGATATTCCATCCATTTGGATGTGGCGAAGATGTATCATGACCTGAGCCAGCATTATTGGTGTTGTTGTATAAAGAAGGATATTGCAAACTTTGTTTCGAGGTGTTTGACTTGTCAACAGGTTAAGTCTGAGCACCAACGGCTTGGAGGTATATCTTAGAGAATGTCTATTCCTACTTGGAAGTGGGAGCGGATCACTATAGACTTTTTTCTGGGACAACCTACCACCGAGGGTGGTTATGACTCCATTTGGATAGTTGTTGATAGGTTGACCAAGGCCGCGCATTTCATCCCGGTTCAGGTGTTGTATATGGCGGAAAAGTTAGCCAACCTTTATATCAATCAGATTGTGCGATTGCATAGAGTCTTGATCTCTATTGTTTCTGATCGAGGTTCGTTGTTCACTTCCCATTTCTGGAAAGCTTTGTAGCATGGTTTGGGTAATCGATTAGATATGAGTACAACCTTCAATCCTCAAACAGATGGTCAGTTAAAGCGGACCATGCAGGTATTGGAGGACATACTCCGACCTTGTGTGATTGTTTTTGGTGCTAGATGGGATCGACATTTTCCCTTAGCAAAGTTTGACAATAACAATAGTTATTGTCACGACCCAAGGTAGACCCTAGGTGTAATATGGCACATAAGACCCCGAAAGGCCTCATATAAGCCACACTTAGCATACATCATATAAGATAACAGAAATCAAGAGACTTAAGAGATAATTTAACAACATAAGAGTTTAATATAATAAAGGGGAAGTCTAACAACGTCTCAAAAGACATCTAGTACAAAGGAGTGATTGGGATGTAACCCGTACATCAAGTTCAAAACTAAAATGTAAAGACAATACGAAATACAGGCTTGGACCTCAGAACATGAGGACTCACCAATCTTCAAACTTCAACTAAGAGATCCCTAGCCACGAAAATGCGAATCTAGAGCGTCCGACCCTACATTTGGGAGAATGTAGGTAAGAGTATGCATTAGTACAAAAATGTACCAAGTATGATAGGGATGCATAAAGTATGAAAATCATGTTGAAGGGAACTTTTCATGATATGCAATGACCAAGCTAAAATATGAGATAAAAGAGTTAGAGAACATAAGCCAGAAAAACATGGTCAATGCAAGCTAACATCTTTAAAACATTCGTGAGATACTCCTTGAAATAAACTTGATTCATTAGTGTGGGAGATTTACCTTTGACTGCCATGTAAGATCATGTGAGCTATTAACATGGAATCCGGTGTCTACCCCACACTGAAAAGAGGTGTCCTCACTTGCCAAAGTAAGAACCATTTCTAGCTTACGTGGATCCACTAGCTAATATCTATCTAGACAACCTATGATGGAACATAGTTTATGGGACATGGGTAATCGCCACTAGTGCACTCAGTACTAAGCATAACTCCCACGGAATATTGATTATTCTTAACTTTTCTTGACATTCATGAGACATGGGTAGTTGCCATTTGTCTTATCATTGTAGGTCATGGGTAATCGCCGCTTGCCTCGTTCTTAGAATAGTTCCTTAACTTTGATTCATTTTAGGTCAGAAGACCTTTCAACCTTAGAATACTTTATGTGAGAAAACCTTTTACATTCATATATTGAGTAATTATGTGAGAAATTCTTTCAAAACAATCAACCAACAACAACATTATTTATGTTTTACTCTCAAAGCAACTTATATCATATTTCATCAATTTCATAAGAACATGCATATTTCCATAATTTACCTTTCATGGTTCAAAACTCACTTTCAATCATCAAAACCTAGAAAACATGTCTTAAGCATGGGGTGATGGGGATTCATCTTAAAAGCATGGAATTATCTCAATTCATGCAGAATAGTTCATAAAACAATCAAATAAATCAACATTGAAAGGAACCCCTGCCATAGAAGAAAACCCTAACTTCAATTGTGAATTTCTAGCTTCAAAATTGGGGAATTTAGAAACTCTATGGAGGAAAGGGCTCCATAGATGCAGACTATGATACCTTAATGACAAAAGCTTGACTTCAATGGAGGAATTGGAGACTTGACTTGAACCCTAGCCTTCTTCTTCAACCTTCTAGGGAGAGAAATATTTGAGAGGATGACTTGTTCTTCTTTTGAGAATTTGAGAGAGTCAGTTGATTTGGAAGAGTTTGGGGTTAAAAATGTTTATATAGGGCTTCTAATAGAGGGTAAAACGACATAGTATTGGGCTAGAATAATTAGGAAAAGACCCAAAAGCCCTTTTAAAAGTAACTGTCGACCCCGTCGACGGTGGGACCTACGGTCCGTGGGTCCACCTACAGACCGTCCTGGTCAACCGTCGATGGGTTCAGAGACTATGATTTTTGGACCCCCAACGACGGACCCATGTACGGTCTGTGGGTCCACCTACGGGCCGTACACAATCGTGGGTTTCAACTTTGACCCTAAAAGTTCTTTAAGGCTGGGACTCACCTACGAGACCTACCTACCACTCGTGTATTGGACAACAGACCATCCTGGTGAACCGTTGGAAAGTACTGGAACTTGAAAAATTTTAGGAATCTGGACTGGCCAACTACGAGCCGACCTACGGACCGTGTGTCAGTCCACGGGCCATGGGTGGCTTCATTGGTACTGGCACCAGATCCTGCAAAAGCTGCAATTTTTTACCCTTTTTGAATTCGAGCTGTTACATTATATCCCCGTTGGGAACATTAGTTCTCGAATGAGTTTCAAGACATCATAAGGAGGGTAGGAACTTAATCTAACAGCCCAACATGAATACAATTACAAAAATGCACATATCCGAGGAGGAAACATCAACTCCAAGCTAAAGCATGTTCAAATTATCATATCATGAAGTCTATATGCAAGTCATACTCAAATGCACATAAACATGTACAAATCAATCAAGTTAACTCATTTTCTCAAAATTTAAGCTTTTGACGAATCATGCATAATGAGGAAATCATGGGAATATCGAAGACACTATATAGCATCAGAGTAATCCATGAGGAGCTAGAGTAGGGATAGAAGGAAAGAGATGAGGATAACGGGACATCATATCCGCCTCGAACTACCAAGTAGCACCCTCAACTAATTGATTCCTCCAAAGAACTTTTACGGAAGCAACTTCTTTGTTTCTCTACTTCTTAACTTGTCGCTCTAAAATCTCAACCAGAACTTTCTCATAAGAAAAATTCTCCTTAACTCCCAAACCTTCTAAGGGAACTATAGATGTCGGGTCTCCAACACACATTTCTTCAACAAGGAGACATGGAAAACTGGATGTACTGATGCCAAATCATTAGGCAAATCAAGTTCATAAGCAACATTACCAATTCGCCTCAAAATCTGATATGGCCCCATATAGTGGGGACTAAGCTTCCCTTTCTTCCCAAATCTCATCACACCCTTCATGGGTGAAATTTTCAAGTAGACCCAATCATTAACACCAAACTCAAGATCTCTTCTTCTAACATCAGCATAGAACTTTTGTCGACTTTGAGCCATTTTCAACCTCTCTCTAATAAGCCGAACTTTCTCCATAGCCTCATATACCAAGTCAGGACCTATCAAGGAAACTTCACCCACTTCAAACCAACCTATAGGAGATCTCCACCTCCTACCATATAGAGCCTCTAATGGAGCCATACCAATACTTGAGTGATAGTTATTGTTGTATGCCAACTCAATCAAAGGCAAGTGATCATCCCAATTACCCTTGAAGTCAATTACACATGCTCTTAACATATCTCCCAAAGTTTGGATAGTACGCTCCGCTTGCCCATCGGTTTGCGGATGAAAGGTCGTACTAAGCTTAACACGAGTACCAAGACCCTTTTGGAACTATTTCCAAAACTGAGAAGTGAATTGGGTAGCACGATCGGAGATAATGGACAAGGGAACTCCATGAAACCTAACCATTTCTCTCAAGTAAAACTTACCATAGTCCTTTACCGAATAAGAAACCTGGACAGGAATGAAATGAGTTGATTTCGTCATTCGATCTACTATAACCCGAATTGAGTCATGTTGCCACCGGGGGCGAGGCAAACCAACAATGAAGTCCATGTTAAAATCTTCCCACTTCCAAGTAGGAATGTTAATATCTTGAGATAAACCTCCCAACTTTTGATTCTCTACTTACACTTGTTGACAATTGGGACACTTAGCCACAAATTCCGCAATATCCTTCTTCATCCCATTCCACAAATAGACCTCCCACAAGTCACGGTACATCTTGGTGGCTCCCGAGTGAATGTAATATTGAGAACTATGGGCTTCTAAAAAGATCTTCTCTCTTAAATAATATACATTGGGAACACACAAACAACCTTGATATTGAAGCACACCATCTCCCACTTGGGAGAAAGCCTCTACGGACTTTTTAAGTACCGCTTCCTTCAATTCAACTAAATTCGGATTAAGACTTTGCTTGGCTTTCACATCCACCATAAAATATGATTCCGAACCATTGTGAACCATAACAAAACCTTTGGTAGAGTCAACTAACCGCACACCCAATCAGGCCATTTTATGAACATCTCGAACCAACTCCTTTTTATCATCCGCAACATGAATAACACTACCCATCGATAATCGACTAAGAGCATCCGCCACCAAATTTGTCTTTCCAGGGTGATAGAGAAAACTCATGCCATAATCCTTTAGTAACTCAAGCCACCTTCTTTGGCTAAGATTTAGATCTTTTTGTTTAAACACATATTGTAAGATTTTGTGGTCGGTAAAGACATCTACATGAACACCATACAAATAATGCCTCCAAATCTTAAGAGCAAACACAACCTCCACTAGTTAAAGTTCATGGGTAGGATAATTCTTCTCATGAATCTTAAGTTGCCTTGAGGCATAGGCAATAACTTTCCCAATTTTTATAAGGACACAACCTAACCCAATTCTTAAGGCATCACAATAAATAAGAAAACCATCAGTCCCTTCTGATAAAGTCAACACCGGAGCGGAAGTTAGTTTATCCTTTAATTCTTGGAAACTCTTTTCACATACTTCGGACCATATGAACTTAACCTTTTTTGGGTTACTGTCAGCAATCGAGAGGCGATCGAAGAAAATCCTTCAACAAACCTTCTATAGTAGCCAGCCAAACCCAAGAAACTCTTAATATCCGAAAGGGATAGAGGTCTAGGCCAACTCTTGACCAAATCCGTCTACTCAGGATCTACCTCAATACCCTTTCCGAAAAAAATGTGCCCAAGAAAAGCCACGAACCTTAACCAAAACTCACATTTACTAAACTTTGCAAAGAGTTGTTGGTCCTTGAGGACTTGCAACACAATCCTCAAATTATCGCTATGCTCGTCTTCACTCCTTGAATAGATCAATCTATCATCAATGAACACAATCACAAACATGTCAAGGTATTGTCTAAACACCCTATTCATCAAATCCATAAATGCGGTCGGAGCATTAGTCAAACCAAACGACATTACCAAAAACTCATAATGACCATACCGAGTTTGAAAAGCCATCTTCAGAATGTCATCTTCCTTCACCCTGAATTGGTGATAACCCGACCGAAGGTCAATCTTAGAGATGTAACTTGCCACTTGAAGTTGATAAAACAAATCATCTATCCTTAGAACAGGATATATGTTCTTAACGGTAACCTTGTTCAATTGTTGGTATTCAATACACATACGAAGTGAACCATATTTCTTTCTAACAAACAAAACTGGAGCACCCCATGGAGAGATACTCGATCGAATGAAACCCTTATCCAACAAATCTTTCAATTGTTCCTTTAATTCCGTAAGTTCTGTCGGAACCATTCGCTATGGAGGAATAGAGATAGGTTACGTATCTGGAAGAAGGTCAATCCCGAAGTCTATTTCCCTTTCGGGAGGAACACCTGGTAAATCATCAGGAAACACTTCTGGAAACTCATTAATAACAGGGACCGACTCAAGAGTAGCGGTTTCAGAATCCGTATCCCTAACCCAAATAAGATGGTATATGCAACCCTTAGAAATCATCTTTCTAGCTTTAAGACAAGAAACAAACTGACCCTTAGGCATAGAATTTCCCCATTTCCACTCTAGGATGGGTTCATTTGAAAATTGAAACTTGACTACACAGGTTCTACACTCAATAGAAGCATAACATGAATGCAGCCAATCCATACCAAGAATAACATAAAAATCTAGCATATCAAGATCTACAAGATCAATATGAGTGACTCTATAGGAGAAGGAAATGGGACACTTTCTATAGACCCTCTTAGCCATAGTAAAATCACCAACTGGAGTAGAGATAGAAAACGGATTTAACAACACATCCGGAAGAATATCAAACCTCATAACCACATATGGCGTCACAAAATACAAGGTAGCACTGGGTCAAGTAAAGCATAAACATCAAGTTGGAAGACTTTCAACATACCGGTAACCACATCGGGAGAACCTTCTTGCTCACGATGAGTCTTAAGTGCATAGAATCTATTTTATTTTTGACTCCCACTAGAACCGGATTAAGGATTTGGTTGAGCCTGTCGACGATTATCTCCCTCACTCAGATCAATTGAGGGAAAATCTCTTATCTTGTGATCCATCTTACCGCAACCAAAGCAAGCATTGGAACCGGCTAGACATCTACCCTTATGTTTCTTTCCACACTTAGCAGAAGTAAGAAATGAAGATCCACTAACATTTCCTCCTTGAAACCTAGGGCTAGACACCCTATCTTTGTTGAAGTTAGGAGGGGCATTGGAGAAACCTTGACCAGAAAACCTTTGTCGGAACTTGGAACGACCATGTCCATTGGACCTTGAGTGGGAGAATTTACCATCACCAGTTTTGGCCTTCTTTGACTCCTAGACCTTTCCTTAAGTTTCTCCTCTTCAATTTATTGAGAATGAACCAGGAGATGAGAAATGTCCATATCACTGATAAGCATGACGGTATGACAATCCTTAACCACCATTTCGGACACACCCAAAACAAACTTACTCATTCTTACCCTAGGATCGACAACCATAGTAGGAGCATATCGAGACAATTGTGTGAACTTAAAAGCATATTCCTTCGCACTCATGCTTCCTTGACGAAGGTTGATGAACTCAAGTACCTTTGCCTCCGTCATCTCAAAGGGAAAGAACCTATCAAGGAAAGCAACCTTCAATTTTTCCCAATCGAGAGGACCCGCATCAACTGCTCTCCCTTCCTTCCATTAGTTAAACCAAACTTGAGCAACACCTTTAAGTTGTCAAGCGGCCAACTCCACCTTTTTCCACCGGTGTCACTCCCATGATCATCAAAACCTTATACACTTCATCGATGAACTCTTGAGGGTTTTCCTCAACCTTAGTACCATGAAACTCTAGAGGATTCATTCTAGTGAAATCTCTCACTCTAGTTGCCGTCAAACCCACATTTGTGTTCACGGGGACCACAACTTCCCTATTGGCTTGAGCCATCATGGTTAAATCCAACACTTGGAAAGCAACCCTAAACTCCACATTAATCACTTTTACGGCCAAAGGGTCGACCGAAACTTGAGGATCTTGAGGAGGATCTTCTCTTTCCACATTCTCTCTTGCATTCCTTCAAGCTTATGGCCTTCGAGTGGCCATATCTTGTAGAGCATCAGATAAGGATTAGGAGAGAGACATTATAGAGTCAAACTCTATCGCACGACTCTAGAGTAATGAAAGAAGAGGAATTTCCTAAACATCTTATAGCCTCTCATTCATAAATGTGGCACACTTCACACTCATGAATAAGACTCTATTCGATGTGGCTTATGAGACTTCCTAGGACCTTTCTAAACCTTATGCTCTAATTACCAAGTTTGTAACGACCCTAGGTGTAATATGGCATATAAGACTCCGAGAGGCCTCATACAAGCCACTTAGCATACATCATACAAGATAATATAAATCAAGAGACTTAAGAGACAATTTCAAAACATAAGAGTTTAATATAATAAAGCGGAAGTCTAACAACGTCTCAAAAGACATCTAGTATAAAGTAGTGATGGGGACGTAACCCGTACATCAAGTTCAAAACTGAAATGTAAAGACAATATAAAATAAAGGTTTGGTCCTCTGAACATGAGGACTCACCAATATTCAAACTTCTACTAAGAGACCCCTAGCCACGGAAATGTGAATCAGAAGCTTCAGACCCTACATTTGGGAGAATGTAGGTAAGAGTATGTGTTAGTACAAAAATTTACCAAGTATGATAGAGATGCATAAAGTATGAAAATCATGATAAAGGGAACTTTTTATGATATGCAATGACCAAGCTAAAACATGAGATAAAAGAGTTAGAAAACATAAGTCATAAAAACTTGGTCAATGCAAGCTAACATCTTTAAAACATTCGTGAGATACTCCTTGAAATAACCTTGATTCATTAGTGTGGGAGATTTACATTTGACCGACATGTAAGACCATGTGAGCTATAGAGGTGTCCTCACTTACCAAGGTAAGAACCATGAACTTCTAGCTTATGTTGATCCACTAGTTAATGTCTATCTAGACAAACTATGGTGGCTGATAACTTTCAACTACACTTCATCCAATTCTAAGTGTAGGCGATCGCAATCTAGTATAAACCCAACGAAGATTTGGGGTCGATCCTACAGGGAGTGATACGGTAGAGAATTCAATTGGGAAATGAAAGGCGTGTTCTAATAGATTATAGGAATAGAATTTATCGAAACTATTAAAGTAAATTACAGGGATTGAAAACTAGTATCAAATGGGGGAATTGGATTTGTCAACTAACAACAACGAAAACAGGGGAGCATTCAAACAGAGGGGGGTCCTTGGGGATTTGATCGATTAATTGCCAATTTCACTACACATGTGATTACTAATTATTGAAAGTCGTTGAATCTTAGTGGGTAGGCTAGTCTTTAGATTTAATGGGCATTTCTCGTTCAACTATCACGATTCAAGCGATTTCTCTCGAACCTCGACAAATATAACAATTAAGAACAACCCAAAACCTCAATTAATCTACTCTCTTGAGCTAGATTGGTAGGATCAAATTTAGACTCTGCTTCTCAAGCTGAATCCACAACAACCCAACCACTACCACCATCAATTGATAACCTTAATTCTAAAACCTCTTTCTCAAGAAAGCATAGAATACTAGGCTAGAACTGCATTTGCAACTACAATTCATGAATTAAAACTCAGTTATCAGTCGAACACACTTCAAATCGACAATTGAATCAGTAATTACTAACACCCGTAAGCTAATTGAGACAATTAATCACATAATCACACCCCCAAGAATGGGGGTTTTAGTCACACATTATGAAAAGCAGGAAAATATTACCAACTATGTTCTCCACCAGTTGGGTGACAATTTGCAAGTCTTCACAATGCTTGAAATCAACTAAAAATCAAAACCCACTTAAAATTCTACTCAAAACTCCAAGAACAGTGTTTGGGATCAAAAACTCTAAGTAAGAACTCTCAAACACTCAGAACATTCGCTCAAAATTTCAGAACTGGAAGAACCCTTTTTCATCAATTAAAAATTTGAATATATACTCTTCCAGATTTTCAGCTTTTGGACCAATCGGCGGAATTAGTCAAGCATCGCCGACCTCGTCGGCGATACGCCAAGTGTATCTCTTCATCGCCTTCCTGACTTGCCTATTCACCATTCAACTTCTGTAACTTTAGGCGATTTGGGTCCTTGTCGCTGATCCATTCAGCAGTTCGCTGAAATGCCATTTCCATCGCCGAGTTGGCTTTTCCCCAAGACTGGCACGCTGTAACTTTTGGTGAGCTGAAGTACCACTCGGTGAATCACCGAGTGGTCTTGGCGATCGTCAGCTTTTCTTATCATCAGTTTTTTTGGCTTTTTCGCTCTTTTTTTCCCGGTAATGTCCTTGCCTTTCTCTTTTGCCTTCGTTGCTGCAAATTAACACTTAAACATCAGTTTAGAGCATAAAATAGGCATTGAGGATACTAAAACAGTGAATATTAAGCCCTAAATGAGTCAAAATCTCAGACTCATCAACACCCCCAACTTAAACTTTTGCTTGTCCTCAAGTAAAACACAAGATCAATCAGTTCAGCAAGGATGTCTACAACTAGTGCTACTCAAGACTCAACATGAATGCACACAAGAGGTTCAAACTACTCATGCAATGTTCAACTGTGCACTCTAAGTTTCAAACTGTGACTAAGCATTATCAAACAGAACTCAAGCTCACAATGTTTGCTTCAAATGCAAGTTCAAGCTCAATAAAAGCATTCAAATGACCTCACACAAAGAATGATTCCATTCTCACACAAAACTCAACAACAATCAAGAATTTCAGAATCAAAAGAAACTCTCACACTCTCAAAGATGAACACATGCATGATTCTACCCATAGGCTTACCCGTATTTTCCAATCAACATGAATTTTAGCTCACTCAAGATCACAAAGGTCTTTCAAGGCTTGTAACGGGGCTGAGGATAAAGGTATGATCATTTTGGCTTAGTGACTTCTACCTTAATGAAGCATGGCCTGCACTTCACTTTTTCTCCTTTTCTTTCACTCTTTTTGATTTTCACAATCCACCCAATGTTCTTTTAAGCATGACTCATTGGATACCCCATTTCTTTTGTCCATTTCAACAATTCTTTTCTTTTTCGATCTTTTTCTTCTTTCACTTCTTTCTTTTCTCTTTTTTTACATGGAGGGGTTCCATCTTTTTCAACATGATCCTTCAAGGGTTAATTTCTCAAACTTTTTGGCTTTTCTCCTTCTTCACCACACCCCCAACTTAGGCTTTTGGCCTAAGTTAGTTATTCAAACGAACCAATGCTTTATGAAGGTTATAGGTGATGAGACAAAGAGGTCAAAGTTATTCATGTTTCATCCAAAGAAAAGGGTAGGCTCAAATCGTGACAAGCTAGGTTCACACTCTCACAAGGTGGTCACAAAGAGGTATAATAGCAATTTTGGTTCACTTTTCACATTGTGCCTAAGATCATCTCTATCGTTCTCTTACATTAGTCAATTGGACTAACGGGGAAAGTTCTAGGTATTACCAAGCACATATTTCAAGGAAGTCTCTCCACACATGGCATTCAATACAATCATCAAATAAGACTCTACAATTTTCAGCTTGCGTGCAACGATCATCACAAGAGGTCAACTCAATAACCGGCTAGTCACAATGAGTTGCTAAGAGTTCACGTATGACTTATGCAACTCAATTTGCCTCATTAGAGCCGCACACACATATCGTTCAATCAAGAGCACTATTTAAGTCATCGGTATTGATCACAATCGATGCTCAAAATTGTAAGAGAACAGCCACATTCACAAACATCAAGAGGTGGCAATTTTTAATTCGGTTCAAAACCAACATTAACATTAAACTCAATGGATCAAAAACCAATATATACCATCAAAATCCAGCAGTCACACATAAACAAAAACAACAATAATATCCATAAAACAGCCCAAAAGAAGTCGGTATGGAAATACCTCACCCCACCAAACTAGACTAGCAATTGTCCTCAAATGCAAAGAAATAAAAAGTCTAAATAAGAAAAAGAAAGAGAGTCAAAATCCTCCTGTTATGCTAAGCCTGGGGTGAACTCTGCATGTTGGTGATTCCCTCAGTCTGGACATCAGTGCCCGGCTCAACATCAACCTTCGCTCCACTGGAGCCCACTATAGACGTGTCCCTCAGAGATGCCTCCACAGTTGTCTGTACCATAGCCCCCTCGAGGTCCTCTAAATCATCATATACAGCTGCATCTCGAACACCTAGCTCCTCTTCATCGGTCTCGGCCTCTAACTCAGCATCCACATCATCCCTAGCAACATCTCCGGTCGTAGTAGCCGAAGGGATCTCATAACTGGCTGGGAAATCAATGCTCTAAACCTCAGGTAGTTCCATAGTGCCGAATAACATCGAGAGATCGATGGATTTCAGCTCTTCCACATCGCACCTCAGCCCAACAATATCGGCCTTCAGGCCGTCACATCCTCAGACACACCCTTTCCCTACTCACAAGTCTCCACTCTCACAGTGAGGGCATCCAAGGCCAATTCATACGCATCGATCATCTCTCTGTGTTCTCTCAACTCAGCCCTGATAGGGTCTAAGGCAGCAGCAATCGCCCTCTCAATCAGCCCAGGTAAAGTAGCCTCTACCCGGGAGGCACGAACATCAGCAGACTGGGAAAGGTGGCCCATCTTATATAATATGGCCTGGGTCAACAGAGGTCGGGAAAAAGCAGCAGCGTAAGAGGAGGAGCAATAGTAGAACCAGAAGGGACAGAAGTGGAAGTTCTAGGGGTAGATTTATTCTCACTAGCCTGAGTAGAAAGGATTGCCTCTGTCGGCAACATCTCCACATCAACTACCGGGGAAGCATCCACCGGTGCAGCTTTCCTTCTCTCAAGCTTATCTCTCTTGTACTCGGCCTCTATCCTCCGAATGTCAGTAGAAGAAGTAGGTGTCACTTCCACATACGTATTTTCAATGAAAGGCACTCAGGCACGCCGGTATAACTCCGTAATCAGGATTGGAAATGGGAGAGAGATTTGGCTCTGTTTGGCCCTCATGGCCATCTCATGCTCGATGATCAAACCAAGATTTAGTCTATCTCGGTCCATGACACAGCCCAACAAAGCAGCCTTTGGATGTCGAAGTATCAACTCGTTCTATGATGGCATCAATGTGATGCTGATGAACCCGAACCAATATCTAGCAACCACGTTCAGATCTTTCTTCTTAATTGGAACACCCGCCTCAATCCATGGCGGTGTAATGTCTGAGATCATCGGCGCCAACCAAACCTTCAAGTCATCTAGGGTCTTCTTTTGTATCTGATCCACCAAGAAGTGGATTATATTCCTTGTGAATCCTAGCACCTCATTGATATCGCTGCTGCTGCATTTAACCTTTCAGCCCCGCACCACTACATAGTCTACCGGCTTGAACGAGCTGGCCTTCTTCTTCCTTTTAGGCTCCAGCTTGCCATACTCCGCATAAAAATCACGGACCCAAGTAGGAATATAGGAGCCTCAGGGCTTGGTGAAGATTTTGAACTTGTGGAACTTGATAGTGTTCCACACCTCCTGGTACCGGTCTACTACTCCATCAGTAGACAATCGCTTCTCCTCTAGAATGGTCCTCAAACCCTCGGCCTTCACTCTATTCAATGACCGGGGTTGGGTGCCTGGACTAGTGGCACCGGAAGTACCTGATCGACAATCTGAGCCGGAGGTGGAGGAGGAGTAGGTGGCACTGGGATCCTGGCTGGATCATTCAAAGATTTGGAGCGTAGCTCCACTCTCCTAGTTTGAAGAGTCTGATCATCCTCCGGTTTAGACACGGAGGTCGACCATCTATCACCCGAGTTTCCCTTATTATCTGAAGAAGTGAGGTGGGTCGCATAGATGCCCATACTATTGAAGCTCTCCTCCATTGGCGTTGGCACCACAGGACCCTTCCCTTTCCTTTCCCCCTATTGGAGAAAGCTTTGCTTGCGTAGTACGGGAGGGTGCAGCACCCTCGTTAATCACAATACCCCTTGCACGCTTTCGGGGCGGTTGATTTCCTCCTAGTACCTTTGGTCTAGCTATATCTGCAACACAACATCAAATAAATCAATACGTTAGAAACAGTTTGAAAATGATCAAAGTTTCAGGAAGTGCAAGAAAACTTGCCGAGTCGTTCGGCAAGTTGCCGAACCTATTTGGCGAGCCAAGTCGGGCTCACCGAATGCTCCAGACTAAAAGTTCTCAGAAAACAGCATAAGTCGGCGATGTCCAGGGCTCTTCAGTGAATCACCGACACCATTTGGTGAACTTAAAGTAGCTCGCCAAAAGTTACAAAACAATTCTAAAAATTGGGGAACAGAAGGGCGATCTAAAGGACATTCAGTGAGTCATCGAGTGAACTCGGTGAGCTCAGGCATATCACCTAATGTTACAGAATCAACTCAACAATTTTGAAGGATAAAAAAGACGATCCACGGGTCGTTGGGTGAACCGCCGAACCATTCAACGAGCTCGACCCAGCTCGCCGAACAATCCATCGTGCCAAATTTTGACCCCGACCTTCAATTTTAAACCCGTAGCCCACGAGAACAAAATTAAACACCTATTCTATGCAATTAATCCTAGACCCAATACATTAATGACCTCGAGGTACTCAGAATTCCCCCGATTTATCCAAAATTGACCAATCGACGTCTTTTGCCCTTAAGAATGATGTCACCCGCTCTATCATTGGGAAAAGTCAGTCAATCGAAGCAATTTGGGTTACTCATACTTGACCCACGCCAAACCCAACAAATTTAACCACACTACCCACACTTTTCATCATATATCACGCACAATTTCACAATTTTAGGCAAAAACACATAAAAACAAAGTACGACAGAGGGCACATGCTAACACAACCATTCAAACTACCAATAATACGCGACTAAATTGACAGGACAATGATCATGCATTCGACTACACAAATATTTAAAGGCAGGGTTCAGATAACCAACCTCAATAGTAGACAATTGAACACTAAGCTAGCAATTCGAAGCAACAATGCGTAAAATCCCCCCCCCCCCCCGAGTAGTTGATCCCACACAAAAATGCAAGAATAGCAAGTACGAAAATATAAAATGTGGTTGTGAGAGTGAAAAGGTCAGAAAATATGAAATGAGGGATGTTTTTGAATTTGAAAATGGTTCAGCCCTTTATGACCCTTCAGTTCGCGCACCAGTCGGCAATGCGTCGAATGGCACTTTTGACCGAAAATTTTTACAGAACCTCCATCCATTTTGTTGGTCCAAAAGGCGATCCAAATAGGGCTCGCCAACCTGTTCGGCGAGTCGCGAATTAGTGCGTGGGCTCGCCTAATTGCTCCTTTTCCAAAAAAATTGAATTTTCAACCTGCACATTCATTACCCGTTATTCAAACAACAATATTAAGTTCAAAAACATGGGTTGCCTCCCAAGAAGCACCTTATTTAACATCGTGGCACGACAAAGATACGCTTTCATGATTCATTCTTTGGGTTGGCCATGGTATCACTCGGTAATCCTCATTTTGGCCTTGGATTCAAATGAGTCGAAATTTGACCCATTTGTGTTTCCAGTTTTTTAATGGACACCGAGTGAGAAGTAACCATCTGGTTCAGAGTTGAGACGTCCTCTTTCATTTCTTTGAGCACTTTGTCCGACCCTTCCACTTTATTGAGAATGCGTGCAAGCATATCTTCAGTGTGGAAATTTTATGGGTTAACCCTTTGCTCTTTTGGCTTTTGACGCTCGTGGGGAGGTACATATCTCTCTTTTTAATCATCTCTCTCTCTCCAGTTTGTACCACGGTCACACCATTCCCTATCAAGATCCTTCCAACCTTCATCACGCTCTCTATTCCAACCTTGGTTCCCACCTGGCCTTGGATAATTTTGGCGGAAACCTCCTCCCTGATTTGCTAGAAAGCGTACTTCTTTATTGTACAAAGCTTCAAAGTGCGCATCATCGAGATTTACTCCGCTAACTCCAACTGTGTTCACAGCCTTAGAACCACCACCCATGACATGTTTTGGCAAAAGATCCATCTGGGTCATCATTTTAGCCATGTTTTCATCCCGCTCTTGGTATTTTTCTATTTGTTCCTTTGTCATCCTGAAAGCCAAAGGAGACACTTGATCCTCCCTAGTGTACTAAGCACGGTTTATCTTCGTCATTCCATCAAGGAGAGTAGAAGATATTTCAAAAGGTTGCTGCATAATTCCTCCTTGGACAAGTTGATCAGCCACACCCTTGTTGAATGAATCTAGACTCTTGTAGAAATATTGTAACAACACGTTTTTCGGGAGTCCATGAGTTGGAAATTGGAGTAACAGCTTCTGAAACCTCAGTCACGTCTCATGGATTTGTTCACCATCCAAATGTTTGAAGCCCTGAATTTTATCTCTCAATGCCATCATCTTCGAAAGAGGAAAAAATCTTATGTAGAACGCTTCGGTAAGCTCTTCCCAAGACGTAATCGAGTCCCTTGGTAGGTCAGCTAACCACTTTGTTGCCTCCCCCATCAAAGAAAAAGGGACCAACTGAAGTCGGACTGAATCTTGTGAGATGTTCTTGAACAAAAATGGACCACAGACGTCCACAAAATTTCGAATATGATCATGGGGATCCTCATGAGATAGCCCTCCGAATAAACCTTTCATTTGCAATAGCTGCAACAACGTGCTAGTCACGTGGAATACCGCATTTTCCATGACCGTAGGTAACGGAATAACACCCACACTGCCCAATTGAGCCTCATTGACATCATTCAAGTTATCGATGTTATCCTGATGTCCAAGCTGGCTAGCGTTGCTTCCGTTCACACTCATCTCGTCACCTGTTCACGAGCAGCCAAAAACAAACAAATAACAAAGTAAGTCAATTCAACTACAAACAAGATTAGATCACAGCTAAACTTAACTAAAAGAATTCTAAACACCACTCCCCGGCAGCGGCTCCATTTTTTATAACGCTCAACTACACTTCATCTAATTCTAAGTGTAGGCGATCGCAATCTAGTAAAATCCAATGAAGAATTGGGATCGATCCCACAGGGAGTGATACGGTAAAGAATTCAATTAGAAAATGAAAGGCGTGTTCTAATCAATTGTAGGAATAGAATTTATTGAAACAATTAAAGTAAATTGCAGGGATTGACAACTAGTATCAAATGGGGGGGATTGGATTTGTCAACTAACAACTACGAAAACAGGAGAGTATTCAAGTAATGAGGGATCCTTGGGGATGTGATCAATTAATTGCCAATTTCACTAAACGAGTGATTACTAATTACTGAAAGTCGTTGAATCTTAGAGGGTAGGCTAGGCTTTAGATGTAATATCCATCTCTCGATCAACTATCACGATTCAAACGAGTTCTCTCGAACCTCAACAAGCATAACAATTAAGAACAGCCCAAAACCTCAATTAATCTACTCTCTCAAGTTAGATTGGTAGGATCGAATTTAGACTCACTTTCTCAAGCTGAATCCACAACAACCCAGTCACTACAACCATCGATTCATAACCTTAATTCTAAAACTTCTTTCTCTAGCAAGCATAGAATACTAGGCTAGAACTGCATTTGCAACTACAATTCATGAATTAAAACTTAGTTATCAATCGAAACCACTTCAAATCGACAATTAAATCAGTAATTACTAACACCCATAAGCTAATTGAGATAATTAATCACATAATCACACCCCAAAGAATGGGGGTTTTATCCACACATCATAAAAAGAAGGAAAATATTACCAACTATGTTCTCCATCAGTTGGGTAACAATTTGCAAGTCTTCACAATGATTGAAATCAACTAAAAATCAAAACCCACTTAAAATTTTACTCAAGAACTCCAAGAACTGTGTTTGGGATCAAAAACTCTAAGTAAGAACTCTCAAACACTCAGAAAATTCGCTCAAAATTTTGGAACTGGAAGAACCCCTTTTCATCATTTAAAAATTCGCATTTATACTATTTTAGATTTTCAACTTTTGGATCAATCGACAGAATTAGTCGAGCATTGCCGACCAAGTCGGTGATGCGCCAAGTGTCTCTCTTCATCACCTTCCTGACTTGCCTCTTCACCATTCAACTTCTGTAACTTTAGGCGATCATGGTCCTTGTCGCCGATCCATTCGATTGTTCGCCGAAATGTTATTTCCATCGCCGAGTTGGCTTTTCCCCAGGGCTGGCACGCTGTAACTCTTGGCGATCGTCAGCTTTTCTTGTCTTCAGCTTTTTCATCTTTTCTGCTCCTTTTTGCCCGGTAATGTCCTTGCCTTGCTCTTTTGCCTTCATTACTGTAAATTAACACTTAAACATCAGTTTGGAGAATAAAATAGGCATTGAGGACACTAAAACAATGAATATTAAGCCCTAAATGAGTCAAAATCTCAGACTCATCAGTGGCACATAGTTTATGGAACATGGGTGATCACCACTTGTCCACTCGGTACTAAGCATAACTCCCACGAAATATTGATGATTCTTAAATTTTCTTAAAATTCATGAGACATGGGTAGTCTCCACTTGTCTTATCATTGGACGTCATAGGTAATCACCGCTTGCCTCATTCTTAGAATAGCTCCTTAACTTTGATTCATTTTAGGTGAGAAGACCTTTCAACCTTAGAATCCGTTATGTGAGAAAATCTTTCACATTCATATATTGAGTAATTATGTGAGAAATCCTTTCATAACAATCAACCAACCACAACATCATTTATACATTACTCTAAGCAACTTATATCATATTTCATCAACTTTATAAGAACATGCATATTTCCATAATTCACCTTTCATGGGGATTCATCTTTAAAACATGAAATTATCTCAATTCATGCATAATAGTTCATAAAACAATCAAATAAATCAACATTGAAAGGAACCCGTGATAGAGAAGAAAACCCTAATTTCAATTGGGAATTTCTAACTTCAAAATTGGGGAATTTAGGAAATCTATGGAGGAAAGGGCTCCATAGATGAAGATTATCATACCTTAATGCCAAAAGCTTGACTTCAATGGAGGAATTAGAGACTTGACTTGAAACCCTAGGCTTCTTTTTCAACACTTCTAGAGAGAAATATTTGAGAGAATGACTTGTTCTTCTTTTGAGAATTTGAGAGAATGAATTGATTTGTAAGACTTTGGGGTTAACAACCTTTATATAGGGCTTATAATAGAGGGAAAATGACATAGTATTGGGCTAGAATATTTAGAAAAAAACCCAAAAACCCTTTTAAAAAATAATTGTCGACCCCGTCAAAGGAGGGGACCTACGGTCCGTGGGTCAACCTACGGGCCATCCTGGTCAACCATCGATGGGTTTAGAGACTATGATTTTTGGACCCCCAATGACGGACCCATGTACAATTCGTGGGTCCACCTACGGGTCGTACATGCCCAGTCGTGGGTCTCATCTTTGACCCTAAAATTTCTCTAAAGTTGGGACTCACCTATGAGACCTACCCACGACTCGTGAATTGGACAACAGACCGTCCTGGTGAACCATTGGAAAGTACTGGAACTTGACACATTTTAGGAATTTGAACTAGCCAACCACGAGCTGACCTACGGACCGTGTGTCAGTCCACGGTCCATGGGTGGCTTCGTCAATACTGGATCATGATCCTGCAAAAGCTTCAATTTTTACCCTTTTTGAATCCAAGGTGTTATAGTTATCATTCTAACATTCAGATGGCCCCTTTTGAGGCGTTGTATGACAGAAAGTGTAGATATCCTATTACATAGTTTGATTCAGCTGAGATGGATTCATTAGATACAGAATTTCTTCGAGATGCTATGGAGCAGGTTCATATGATCCAAGGTAGGCTACTGACAGCCTAAAGTCGATAGAATAGTTATGCGGATCAGAGAGTTCAAGCCCTAGTGTTCATAAAGGGTGATCATCTTTGGCTCTGAGTGTCACCCATGAAGGGTGTGATGAGGTTAGAAAAGTAGGGCATGCTTAACCCTAGATTCATTGGACCCTTCGATAATTTGAGTCGTGTTGGAGAGGTGGCCTATAAGTTGGCCTTACCGCCTAGTTTGTCAGTTGTGCATCCTGTGTTTCATGTTTCCATGCTTCGAAAGCACATGTCGGATGAGTCCCATGTACTTTCCTTTGATTCAGTTTAGTTGGGTCAAGACTTATCTTTTGAGAAAGACCCAATAACTATTTTGGATATGTATGTTTGGAAGCTTAGGACAAAAGAGATTGCTTCACTAAAGGTGCAATGGAAGCATCGTTCATTCGGTGAAGCAACTTGGGAGACACACAGTCTAATATGTGTGCCACATATCCTCAGCTTTTTGAAGCTCCAGTTACTTTATTTTACTTTATGTTTGAGGACGAACATGGATTTTAGTGGTGGATAATGTAATGACCCGGTCGGTCATTTTTAGAAAGTTTGTGAATTTACCATTTTTCCCTCTTATGATTGACCCCGACTCTTCTATGATTGAGTTTTGAAAAGTTGGTTTTGAACTTTGAGTTAAAATTGAGAATTTGGTAAGTTTTGATTTTGAAAGGCTAAGTTGTTAAGAAAGTAGTTTTTGGTATCTTTTGGGGTTTTGAGTATCGGAATGGAATTCAGTTGATTCCATTAATCTTGATATGTGGAATCGGAGTTGTGAGAGTCTTTGATTTCACATTTTGAGTCTTTTTGAGGATTTGAGGTCTGATGTTGTGAAATTGTAGAATTTTAGCCTTTGGATTGATGTTGATCCACATTTGGGGGTTCGAATACCCAGATCAGAATTCTGAGAGTTCCATTGGATTCGGGGGATGATTTTAGGTATAGGTGAGGTCTTGGTTGATTTTTGAGAGGTTCCGACCTTGTTTTAGCCTTTTTAGGTGTTGAGTTAGTTTCTTGTGTTTTTCATGGATGTCGGTCAAGGAGACCTCACATTCATGTTTTGACGGTTCCTTTGAGTCTGAAACGTCAAGTATAATTGATTTGCATATATTGTTTGTGTTCACGGGATTCCAAATGAATCCCGAGGGTCTTTTTAATGTTTTGAGAGTTGGTTGTGTTTTTAGGTGTTGTAGGCCTCATTTTTTCGAAGGTCTTATCGCTTAAGTGACCTTCGCTTAAGCGAAGGACCTGTTGCGTAAGCGACCTCCGCATTAGTGAAGGTTGTTCTCTTTTGCGATGCCCGAGATTTTTGCGGGGTTCCCTCGCTTTCGCGATATCTGAGAGGGGTTTTGACCTGCCATTTTTGGGGTTTAAGCGATCCATTTTCCATTTTTGAGTTTGGGGAACACTTGGTAGCGATTTTGGAAAGGTTTTCTTGTTCTAAATCATTTGGGTAAGCTTTTATAATCCTAAATCTTCATTTCCCTTTGATTATTTATGGATTTAAACATCTAAATATGAGATTTTGATCGATGAATGATGAGTTTTTTCAAGAACTCAAGTTCTTAGCTTAAATGGAGATTTTGAACTGATTTTAAGTCCATTTTCAAAATTATTTTCTCTAACGAGTTCCTAAAGCCTTGACAAATGTTTTCAAGTATTAAATTTCATATTCAAACCTTACTTTCGGAATTGTTTTTTATTTTGATTGATTCACTTTTCAAGAGATTTGATGTGGGTATTTTTGTTTCCAAAAATTTATTGTGAATACTTATTTGTGTATAGATTGTGTGGCTTTGAAAGTGATTCAGAAGGGGAAGACTCAACTCTTAGAGTGAATATTGATATATTTAAGGAAAGTGATCTCCTAAACCTTGTATTCTAGTATTATTTGTGTACTTCCTACTGTTCTTGTATGTTGAGAGTAATGGAGATGAGGTGAAGGGTTTAATTGTCCACCTGATACATCTAAATGAATAAAAAGGAGTTGAAATGAAAAAGGCTATATGATGAACATGATGATATGAATTACCTTATTGTGACCCTTGTTGATTGATTGATGAAATGCATGAAAGCATGAATGTGGACTTGAATGATATGAATTGTTGTCTATTCCGTGTGGCGTGATATTTCTTGTCTACATTGATTGTAAACACCGTGATGAGACATGTGATGATTTATGATGCCGAGGTCTTTACTGGCGAGTGTTGTGATGCCAAGGTCATTTCCGACAAGTGTTTATAAATCCAATGGAAAATGATTTCGGCTAGTGATTTGATATAAAGCCGATGGTAAATGGTTTCGACTATTGATTTGATATAAAGACTATGGGAAATGGTTCTATCTAGTGAGATTGTGCAGACGGAAAATGGTTTCGGCAAGAGATTGATTATTGTGAAATTGATGCATTCGATGCTTATGCGTGACTTGCTTATTACTTGAGATTGATGTACTTGTTGTGTGTGACTGAACTACTTGGCTTTGAGAATGACTTGATTCATTTGATTGTTGATTGTGACTCTTGAACTATGGATATTGGGCCTTATGAGCCGTGTATTATAGAATTGCTAGGTTGAGCTGATTTATGTGCATGTTGTAGTTTGAGGAGGCTCAGTTGAAGTGTAAGGGGTATTCGATTTCTTGTTAGATGGCTTGTTTATTAGGTTTCTTGTTGGGTACTGTGTTGTTGGTACTCACTCCTTTCTTCTACTCTTGTGTTGGTACCGAGCCCGGTTTAGTGTTATCGCTCTTTTTTTTAGGCTCGTGAAGGACATGAGAGGCAGCTGCTTGTCATCCCGGCAGGCCCTCTTTTCCTTTTTTCATGTTTTGTTCTACTTGAGAAAAAAAGACATTTAAGATTTGTATTTATCTTTCGAATTTTGTATTTTCATTAGTGGCTTGTACACATGATAACCAGATTTTGGGAGTTTTAATGGAATGTATAAGTTTTCCGACTTTGTCTTCTTCTTGATTTATTATTTTCCGCATTTCTTTCATTTTATTGGGTTAAGGTTTACTTGTCTTGGTGGGAATAGACAAGTGTCATCACGTCCGTTTTTGGTTCGTAACATTCACCTGGTCAGGTGAGGCACTGATTGCCTATCCCACCTCCTATGTTTGGAGTGTGGCACTGTGTTCTTAAAAAGGTTCAGATCCTAGTTTGGGGTTTTGATACTATTACCACTTCTCATCCAATATTTTATCATCATATGGGTAGCGGTTAGATAGTGGTTGTCCAATCATTGCATGTTCCCCCTTTGACTAAATCACACACTTTAAGCTAACACTTTGTATGATGTTAATGAAGATAGAATTTTGTGCTTTCTTAAAAGAAAATTAAGCTTCCTAAAGGGGTGCTAGTTCAATGTAAAAAACTATAAAAAAAAATACAACTCCATTTGTTTAATACAGTTTTAATTAATTTACAAATTAAAAGGGTAATGATTGTGCTTCAAAAATAAGATGGGTGAATAAAGAACATAGTTAACTCCATATCTAAATATTTGGTGTATAAAAGACACATATTATATATTTATTAGTTTGAGAGTAAAACAGTTTGTGTTCGATAACTACAAGTGAAATTATAGGAAAACTACATTAAATGTTATTTGCATGTCATAATAATAGTAAGACTCGAAGTTTGGACTCTTACAAATAAATTTAAGTGAAGTCAGTCAACTTTCTTCTACATCTGTTATAACACATATTGTCTTAGATACATCAAAAAATTTTAAAGTATTGTAATTTGATTATTATTTTTCAATTACTTTCGCTATCTGATTCATAGAATATGTTTTTTCTATGGTTAAACAAGAAGACTTCACTAGTTTTGTAATCAAACTTTAGATTCTACATCTTATTTCTTATGTGAAGATATGCATAAATTTTTAAATTTTTAATTGTGTCTAATTAATTTAAATTTTATCAAAAAAATAGTTATTTAATAAAAATTTACTTGTTTACTCTATTTAGTTTCTTATTAAATGCAATAAGATAGTAATACCTATGAATTGTTGAATAAATTTACTTATTTTCTGAACATACACTAGAGGCTCAAAGATCAAATAATATTTAGGTCAATTCCAACATAAATTTTGGTGGAACTTTTCATGATTTTTTCGTCTGTAATATCTAAAGAATATAAAATGATCTCAAGAAAATGAGGAAAAATATTTAAACAGACAAATTAAAAGAAACTTCTAATTCGTTGTTATAATAAAAGCATTTATTGCATATGAAATTTAGGTCCTCAATTGGACTGCAAGAACTACAAACTTAAACATGATAACTCTTACTCCATTCTCAGAATGGTACATATATATCAAAGAACTAAATAGTTTTAGGCAAGCTTTTAGGAAGAATCTACGGTATGAACGAGTTCCTTTTTTTGGGGACAAACTTTCGCATCCACACATGCTTCCCATGGATATTAAATTTAGCTTTGGAATCATCTTTGAGAATAAAATCAATAATTTCAGGTATAACAAACACGATTCGAGCATAAAGAGCTTGTTCATGAGACTTCACCTCCTGCATTAGAATGTACTCAATGCAGTCTCCAAAATATGGTTTAAAGAATTCTCTGATTTCCCATTCAGCAACAGGATAGCCCTTGGAGAAAGTAACAAACATGGTCCGTTCTTCATCTGGTACATCGTGTCCCTTCATCCTTAAATAAGACATGTCACCTCCATGTCCTAACTGAGAAAATCTTTCAATTAAAGATGAATCACCCGGAGGTGGCACCATTGACATGTTTCTTTCCATCAAGGTTTGTTCAAAACTTATTTTCAAAGCTTTCTCCATAATATCTAACAATGCATTGAAACAAACCTCATTTACAATCTTTCTGATCCCACTTGTTGCACTGTCCCGATTTTGATGGAAAAATAGGAGAGATAATCCCTTTTTAGTGAGGTTTTGAGTTAGCAAAATCTCACTTGCATAAGTTGAGGATAGGATCCGATTGTTCTCAATGCATTTGAGACATGTTGCACCCTCATCAGCAAGTTGATTAATTAAAAAATGAGGTAAGGATAATATCTTGTTGATAACATCCTTGCAACGACATGTTCTCTCCAACCAAATCCACAATGCCAATGTTTGCATTGATTCAAAAGGATCACGCAGGAGGTCAATAACTAAGACATAATAAAGTGTTCTGTCAATCTTATGAAAAAGTTTGAATTCCTCCTTAGTGATTTGAAAAGTTGTATCAGCCATACCAACTCACGTTTATAGTGAAAAAAACCTGAAAATATCACAAATTAAATTAGAAAAGATCGAGATGAAAAATGCATCCCTAATTATACTCAACATATAATTATATAATTGAAACAGAAGAAGAGAAATCGACTAACAAGATTACAGTATGAATAAGACAATTGTGATTCGTTTAAAGATTCAACTCTTGTGTTGTAAGGTAATGAATAAAAATCCTGTGATGAAATCAAGGAATAAAGAAAATAAACTAAAGGCAAAATTTATATGAGGATTAAAAGGTCTCATTCTTGGAACCTATAACTCAATCAAAGAGGGTATTTCAAGAACCTATCGAGGATTGCACATTTTCATTTATATAGAGATTTAACCAAATTCAAAATCAAGTAAAGTTTAGGCTACATAAAAGGATAAAAGAACAAACCAAATGGTAACGTCAAGAGAAGGTTGTTCTCAAGAACTCAACTTGATAGATAACTTGACAACCCAATCCAACCGATTTATAGATGAAAAATATTTACTGGGCAACGGTCTAATGAAGTTGGTCTTATCTCTATTCAACCAAAATAAAGGGAAGTAATTACAATTTTGAAAGCATTTACAAAAAAGTCTTGAGTAGTAATTACAACTTTGGAAGTATTTACAGAAAAAGTCTAGAGTAGTAACTACAACATTGAAAGAATTTATGAAAAAACTCTTGTATGGTAAATTGTAATTAATGCACCTTTATAGAAATCATGTTGAGACAACTTCACACGTGCCATGTACAAGAAATGGTGAGAACATAAAATATCAAGACTACCTAGACTTGCTTAGTAATCGTGAAATGTAAAAAGACGTAATACTTTCCCTTCTACTTATGAATGAACTTTATTTGGTTAACATAGAGAGAAATCATTCTAATGAATAAAAGTATTTAGAACAACTTGATATATTAATAAATATCTTGATATCATGATTATACTCCACATTCTATGATAGTCACCTTAATGAATCATGTATTTTTAAAAATTGGTTAGATAAAATGAATTTTGTCAACTCTAGCATAAATTGAGGTAGAACCACTATGGTCGAGTATTCAAAATCATAGTTCAAAAGAGACTACCACTAATTATTTTAATAAAACGGATCATCCCTTGTATCACAAACTTTTGGAATTATGTTGTATGATTACTCATACTTGTTGAAAGACAACAAACATGCAATATATTTTTGTGATTTATCAAAAATCCAACATATTTTATGAATAATGACATATTTGCTCTTAGGAAATACATTATTTGTTGTGAAATTACTATGTGCGCAAATGTTAAAATTGTTTGTCCTTGACATAATTTGTTCAGTGGTAAAATTCAAAGCTTGTGTATATACTACTCTTTCCAAATGGGGAAGGCAGTAGCTCAACACGTCTTTATTATTCCTCAGATAATTATTAATGTTCCTCCATAGAAGAAGTTATCAACTTTAGTTATGTTATTACTTAACTCATCTAATAGAAAGTATGTCATTTAGTTCATATGGTTCAACTCTCAAGTTTATTTTCTTGATTGAAAATACATTGTCATTAGGTTTTGTAAGATATTTCATGATCCAAATTCTAATATACGATTTGATTTTCTTGCAATGATGGTAACAACTCGCAAAATTCTGCTCTTAAGATCTAAATCGTTCATGGTAATTATATCATCTTGGGCCGGGTGATGTCTTAATAGATCATGGGTTTTAAGGTACATTTTCAAATGTATGAAATGTATCATATGTGGTTTAGGATCATAGCGGATCTGTAGCACTAAGTCAAATTTATATCTTTTATGTCGGCTAAATTTTGCATGTGTTCATGCATGGATCAATTTCAAACAACCATATCTCCCACCATAATAAGAGTTAGAGTTAGTGATCCATGACCTATCAAATTATAAGTCTATGAGTCTTCTTTTCAACTCTCCTAAATTTGCATCAATTGGAGTTCGGAATATAAAGTTATGGTTGTTTTGGTGATGACAGCTGTCAATTTGGCAAATCAACAAGTAGTTCAGCGTATTGCCAGATTGGCCCCATAACCTTCAAAAACTGTTCATTTTAGCAATCTGAAGCCCCCTTTTGATGATCTGCTGAATATTTTGGTGGTGAGACCTCTAGATCACCGATTTAGGTGACAAGACTCATTAAAAAGTCATTTTAATTGATTTTCCAGGTCTTCTTATGTCCCAAGAGGGGTATTCTTGATCTTTTACCCTCAATTAACTACGCTAAGTCTATCTTATAACCTAATAACCTCCCCATTCACCCACAATACTCAGACAATTAAATTCATATGTTCTAAGTTCTCTAAAGCAAGAAACTGGGGTACTTCACCTTCAACCTTCAATTCAGAAATTTCATCAACTGTGTTCATTCCAGGTATGTGGGATTTCATCAATGGGTATCCTTTCACCCATTAAATCTCAAACTAAACTCAGTTCTTAAGTATTTCACTACTATGAATATCTCGAATATTATGAAAACATGAATGTCTTTTTATTTCAGTCTATTCTCATGAATACATGTATTTACACATGATTTAGTGTCTATACTTAAAGTATATTTTCATAAACCCTCAAAATATTGATGTTTCATGTTTCTCTAGATTATGTTATTTTGAATTGCATGTTTCCTTCAGAATACAGAAATTATCATGTTTAACTTTATACTCAGTTTATCAGTCCCGCATATTTTAAGATGCTTTTAGATATATTGTCTTTCATTCAATCTCAAACATCAGAGTTTGTGGATTTCAATGTTATTAGTTAAGAAGACCATCGGGGTGATTTTCGATGAAGTATACTCTTAACAGTATTTTTAGGACTTCATATTTTTATGATTCAAGATTTAGAATTTAGGTCCAACCTTCTGTAATCCTTTTAAAATATCAGTCTTGATACATTTTTTATACATTTTATTCTAGCCATATCATATATTATGTATACTCACAAGTCTCATGATTCATAAATACATGACTTTTATATATGTGTACTCATATCATAATCAAGAGCGTCAACTCATAATAGTAAGATGCATGACATGCATGACATTCATATATGCCATCAATGCTTTTAAATATTTTTTTCAAAATTAATTTTCCAATTAGTATGGTATCTAGAATTTCATCAATGATCATGGATACATGTTTTTTTTATAAAAGAAAGGTCCACAAGTAATATGGCAGTTAGGTATGACATCTATGATTATATATAAAATTCACAGGAGCTATCAGTTATGTTGAGTAGGGAGTAGTACTTAGCACCGAGTTGGACTAAGGTCAATATACCTAAGTCCTATAACTATGTGTCACTGAAGGTTTATTTATCCTTTAGCAGGCATATGCTTTCAGTTTACTGGTACCACATCACATTAGATCAGATCAGCCTCTATATCCTGACAAGGTATATTGGACTCTTTTTATGGGGATTATACATCAAACTCCACGTTTATCTCACATGGTTATATGTCAATTAATAGTATCTCCCATAGTTCAGTCTTTCAAATATTGTGTGACCATATATTTACTAATTTCAGTTGTACCACTTATCAATTGCATGCCAATTTGCTTGGTCATTGTATCATTTCATGTTATTCAGCTCAGTAAAGTTTTTTCATGTTTAGTTATTAGTTTTATCATGCATGTATCGCATACTTAGTACATGTAAAGTACTAGTCGCAGACTCTTTGTGTTATATTATTTTATAATATAGATTTAGACGTTCAATATCCAGCTCGTAGTTAGTACAATTTTTTGTCAGCATAGCAGAAGTGTTGGTGAGTCCTCATCATTCGAGGACAGCCTTTATTTTATGTCCTTTGATTTGTCTTCTAATTTTTCGACAGCTAGATTTAGTCGGGGGTTTGTCCCAGCAACTCATTATAGTAGAGGCTTTCAGACATACAGACAATTGGTAGTTCTCAACTTTATGTTATGTTCAGATGAACTCCCTTTTTGAGTATTATGTTCTATAATTCAGACATTATATATTATTCAATATATGATTTCCTGCCCAGAGGGATATGAAAACATTGAATTCGTCAATTTGTGAACTTTTCTTTGATTCTTGACACATGTCATGCTGGATTTGAAGAAATAGAAATGAAAGTCTAATTCCGCTGGAGAAAATTGAATATGAATTAAAAAAAGAGGAGTTTTTGACTCAAAAAGACCCAGCTTTCGCATTATTTATTTTTAGTTTTCATTTATATAAATCTTAGTGCCATACCATACCATGGGTTAGCTTGGGATCACTTCTAACTGTAAGCATTGTGTTATGAATAGGCGGTAGTTTCAGATTGTGACAGTGATACAGGTACAAGTTACAACTGAGGTAAGAGCAGATGCATGCTTTCCATGGAACATGCATCGAAACTTCAAAACATGTCTTATATTGTCCATTTTACCTCAAACAAGTGTTTGGGTTAATACACGCAAAAAAAAATGATTTCTTGATCCAATTTAGAAAAAATCTTAAAACCCCTCAAAGCTATTTATGTTTCATAAGTGGGTTTACTCTTAACTTAAAATATCTTCTCTTGTTTGTTTATTTCACAAACTATGTTCTAGTTTGCATCTAATCTAGTTCCTGGTAATTTTTACCTTATAAGAAAGAATTTTTGACATTTCATGACACCTATGATATGCCAAATCATTTTGAAAGATTTTTTAAGATAATAAAATAATTCAATACATTCAACATGCATGCCCTAAGACAATTTAGGAAAGTCAGACATTACAAGGATGGTAAGAAACAATTAGTGATTTTCTACTATGGTGGGTAAACATTTTTTTTAACTGTCTATACATTTATTTTCCAATATCCTTAAAAAGTAATATAAGAAGATCTATGGTAAGTGGTAAATCTTATGTTAACATGTGGCATCAGAGCTTGGAAATATATATATATATATATATATATATATATATATATATATATATTATATGTTGCTATCATAGTTCACTATGATTTCTGCTTTTGCATGCTGATGAAGAGAACTAAAATCTTTAAATTTTCCTTATCCTAGAGACTTGGGGCTAAAACTAAATTCATATGTGCATGTTGGGAAAATATTTAAAAGAACTTGAACTTAGTGGCATGAAGGCATAGTATTATTGTTATTTTCTAAAAGTAAGTCTATGAATTTGTCAAAATCGTTTCAAGATTATTTTGACCTTGTACATCCACCAAGACAAACACATCTAGTTGTTGTTGGGTGACTTATGTCTATAATTGTATATTGTATACCATTTTTATGATTAAGTAGGCTACTGCTAGGAAATGATCTTATGAAAAGACATTCTCTTAAGGAAATCTTATTCCATATCATTGGGATATATTTCCTTACCAAATAATTCTAAGTTGTGGATAAATGATTGAATTATTCTGCTCATTCTCTATTTGTATAAAAAGATTACGACTATCATAATTTAAATAGTTATTGCACCCATTATAATGGATTTCTCTAACTAACAATAGTCATCAAATAAAGGAGCAGTTAGTTGAATCAAATGATGAAAGTGAAAAACTAGATCAAATAAATTTTCTGTCTATTCTGAGTTTGTAAGTTGAGATTCAAGTTTTGTTACTTACTTTCCTAGTCTTATTTCTAATTAAGTGCTAGTAGTGGTGTAGGTAAGACTTGTATGTTTAATAGATTATAGTTTATAGTCTTTGAAGAGATATATTTAAGTAAAGTATTGAGTTGAGGTACAGTGAGTTAGTCCCCTAGATTAATCAATTGTAATCTGAAACTGTTCTTTGAAGTCTGGTGAAGTTTGTGGTTTTTACTCCCTTGAGTCAGGAGGTTTTTCACAATAAATACTCTTATATCCTTACTATTATTGTGGTTTTTATGTTTCTCTTACTTGAGGAACTAAATTCCTTAAGTTAGTAATAGTCTTGAGCTATATCAAGAGTATTAGATTGGTTTAATGGTGTTGGTTTCTTTTTCAGTTACATATAAAAATAGAAATCATGTTAAAATCTATAAAGGTGTTTGGTTCAACTTTTAAGTTTGGACCATTATGCTCAGAGTTATATGACAAAGCAATCGGTATAAATAATTGGTCATTAAAGTTTTGCAACATAATTGTGAATATTACATAATTATTACACTAATGTATGCATTTAAGGTAATATTGTTTGTTTGTTATAACAATAAACAAACAAGATTATTTATGGATTACATAAACAAAATGTTTATACTTATTTTATGCATGCATGAAAGTTTATAGTTTGTTAGTCATTAATGTTAGGGATGACAAATTGGTTGGGGTGAAATGGGGCGGGGGTGGGTCAAATCCATATAAAACCACAAAGGATTTACCTCACCTCACTATAATGACCTCCCAGTCATTTTCACCTTTCTACAATCTTTCCGGCATTTAGAGCATTCCTTTACTACCCCAAGTCATTTATAACTTGGTGGGACTGACAGTTCAATCACCTGGTCGTTCGTTTGGGTTTTGTACAAGTTTCTGTGTTTTGGAGCTTTTAAAACTTGAACGGTTGACTTCGATCAAAAGTTCAGATAGACGGTCTCACAAGGAAATTCTAACAATTGTGTTAGCTCTAGAACATTGAGTTTGATCTAGAAGTACATTCAATGCATATCTCGAGGCCTCTGGGCTCATTCTGAGCCTCCATGTGGAAGTTAGCTTAAAATGGAGTTTGAGTGCAGGAATCAATACAACCTCGTTTAAAAAATTTGACATATCCATTGAGTCTAGTATATCGAATTTGATGGGTTAGTATATCTCATTTTCATGTACAGGGTTCCGAACCAACTTGAGCACCTGAATAGAGTCCATTGGGATTTGGCTAAATTTTTGGGTGCGTCATACTCGTGCAGCCTCTTTTGCAGCCCGAGTATTGCTTAAGAGGTCTCCACTTTAGCGACTAGGGATACGTTTAAACTGGCCAGTCCAGCGAGTGGCCAGTCGCTTTAGCAGGCACGGCTTGCTATAGGGTAGTCAGCCTATGTCTAGACAGCTTTAGTGGGAGGTGCCACTTTTGTGATGCCTCTTAAGCATCCAAAGTGATAGCTTTAGTGGTACTTGCAGGTAGTTATACCCATTTTGTTGATATTCTTCTCTTACGTTGAAATCGATTATAAGAGCTTTAGACCTTCTAATTGAGTGTTTTCTATTGCTACTTGCAGGGAATCGGTAGAGCATTTTGGGACCTTCAGGAAAGTGTTGTAGGTCCATTTCAAAGGTAAATTCTTGTTCCTAAGACCTTTTCTTTCCCTTTAATGGTGTTCTTGGTGCCTTTTTTGAGAATTTGTTGCATGAACTGATTCATTTCTTTTCTAAGCCTGAATTGTGTCCCATTTTGAGAGACAAGTTTAGTAAGCTTATTAGGACTTTTTGATGGATTTAATTTTAGGATTCCCGACGGAGGTCCCGCATTCCCATTTTGACTTAATTGTTGGGTCCATTCTAATTATTGTATTTTTGGTGTCAAAGTATCCATTTTGACATTGTGACCTTATTTTTTAATAGTGTGGTAGTGATCAGAGGCCTTTCAGAAAGGTCCATTTTTACGTTGTGATCTTATTTTTTATAGTGTGGCAGCGAATGGAGGCCTTTCAGAAGGGGAAAGCTCCAAAATCGGGATTTTGGAATGAGTATGATCTACATTGAGGTAGGTTGTGGCTTCCTAGTTTTTGATTGAGCTTACAAATGTAAATTCATGTTGAATTATTGGAACTGGGGTTGGGTTTGTCGTTGATCATGCTCATTTATGAGAAACCATGCCTTAGGTGTTTCTCGAGATATTTCAGGAGTGCTAGTATGTTTATGCTTGTTTTATAATCATACCTTACCCTATGGTTATCATTCGTTGTTGTTATTAGTTTATTGTTGGCCTTAGCCTAGGCTTAGGCTATTGATTGCCTTAGACTCCTGTGTTGGAGTCTATGGTCCTTAGAATTATTCCCACGTCACTTCGGACAACTTAGATCCCTATAGAAAGATATATCAAGCTTGAGTCTGGTAGTGTGATCCTTAGCTAGGCAACAACTAAACTCTTACGACCTTTTCATCCATAATTACGTTTTCATGGGCTATTTCAAGCTTTGTTTGGCTATTTGGGGTTGAGTCTTGGATTTGGAGCTGGAGTGGGTCCTTGGAAACTCTAGAGGTGGTTCCTCTCTTTGGTATAAACCGGTTGGGGGTTAGCGGAGGAACTTGGAGTTTTGGATTTATTTCCCACATTTTGAGATCTGTGTTCTTCTTTATTATCCTAGTTTCGAGCCCCCTATGTACCTTCAGTTAGTCGGGTTCGAGGCCCTGGCGTAACTTCTAGTAGCTGGGTTTGAGGCCCTAGCATACCTTCTATTAGCTAGGTTTGAGGCCTTGGCGTGCATCCTTGGTCATGTTTCGAGGCCCTAACTCATCTTTTAGACTTGGTCTGAGTCTAAGCACACCTCTATTAGTAGGGTTAGAGTTCTGACTTGATGATTCTTTGGGTTCTTGGGTTACCTTTACCGCGGTTTGAGTCTGTGGATGGGTGTGGAAAATCTGGAGGTGATCTAAAGCTTACCTAGTAGTCTCTTAGCTCTTCTGTGTATCCATCGAGCTTATAAGGGTCTGTTTGGATGATTTTCTTTAAATTGTGCATGAGTGTACCTTCAGGGCTTATGGGGTCCAGTTAGGTATTAGTTAGACATTTACTTTCAATTCATTCTCTCCTTGGCTAGTATGTTTCTTACTTATGATTTTTGGTGCTATTTTTCTTCCATGGTTTCTTATTATTTCCCTTTACAATTTTCATTATTGCTTTTACTTTCCAATTTCAATAGACCTATGATGCCTACTGGGTACCTGTTGTTTAGGTACTCATACTACACTCTACATTTATTTTTGTGATACAAGTCTAATCACTTGTTACCAATGTTGATATCGAGCCAATTATGGGCACTTTCAGAGACGAGGGTGAGCTTATTGCGTCTTGGATCAACTTGTCTTTTTCTATTATAGTATTTTGGTCCACCTTTGTATTTGACTATTATATATATATATTTGCATTTGTTCTTATCTTCCATTATTTCCTTTAATGTAAATCATGTATCTCTTCTTATTTGTTGTTTCTACCCTATATGTTTCTTACTTGTCATTCTATGTTACAAATTGGATTACCTACCGGTAGGTTATAGTAGGTGTCATCATAACTCGAGTTCTTGGATCATAAAAGTTGGTGTCAGAGCTTGGTTGGCCAGTGTCACTTTTAAAGAGCTAATGTCTAGTAGACTCATGGAGATAAGTGCAGAGATATTTGTATCCTATCTTTGAGAGGTTACCATACATATTTAGGAAGATTATCTCTTTTGTATCATTATCGTGTATCGTCTGTCTTATTGGTGTGTTGGAAGCTTAGTTGTTTCACTATTTCACAGGATGGCTCACATACAGGGCTTAGCGAACAATAATGATGCACCCGAGACATATGGTAAAGCCCCAGCTAGGGGTGGAGGACTACCTCGAGGTTAAGCGGGGGTTGCAACACTAGACTAGAGAAAATAGAGGACTCTAGAGTCGGTGGAGCCAGGACCAACCCAACCACCATCTAGACCAGTTGTAGGTCTAGACTTGCAAACAACTTTCATTTAATTATTAGTCGTACAGGGGGAATGCAGCAGACCTCATCTCCATTTGGACCAGCACCACAAGATTAGCCTGTCACAATGGCTCCACAAGTAGAGGTTCCCCCAGCATCCACTCCTGCCCAAGTAGTTATTGCAGCCGGGGTTATACCATTAGAGGAGCAAAAGATGCTTGAAGTGTTCTTGAGATTGTCACCTTTGAGGTTTTCTGGGCTATTAAGGATGGATCTCATGAGCTTATGACTACTTGCAGTGAACGACTTTACACTTTAGGACTGGTGGAGTCGAGAGGAGTCGACTTCACAACTTATCAACTTGACGGGCTAGTTAGGCAGCTATAGTGTGCATTCATTGAGTGTAGACTAGATGGGTCACCTTCGGTGTCATAGACAGAGTTTTTTGAGGCATTTCTTGCTAGATTCATACCATAGTGTGTCAGAGATCAACTTCGAGAATAGTTCTCCTGGCTGAAGTAGGGATTTATGACTACATCTGAGTATGAGGCTCGCTTTCATGAGCTCTCCAGGCATGCTACGATGATATTACCTACTGAGTAGGAGAGGGTTTGTTGTTTTGTCTCTGGTTTTAGGCTATAACAAATGATTAAGACTGGGTTTATGGCTTCGGGGGAGGTCATTTCTAGATATTGTGAATCATGCCTTTACTATAGAGGAGCTCCATCGTGAGGCCCAAGCAGGTAGAGACAAAAGGGCTCATTATCAGGGCAGCTACACTAGGTCCATTCTAGGGGTAGGGACTCTTATGATTAACATATCCAATACAATAAGATCAGCCCGAGTGTCACACCTCTGGATAGTCACAAACAATATTTGTACGCTTGATCTACTACTATAGAGTCACCCATAGAGGTCAAATCATGCAATGACGCTGATAAAGGCTCAATACACATACTCAACTGGGAAGCATGATATACAAATATAAATGAAAAAGTAGAACTTGGATCAAATAAAGCCGAGGTAGGCTGATAGTATACAAGAATCATACATGTGATAAAAGTGTTTGATGCCGTAGCCTTGGCCTTTGCACAAATAAACATTTAACCTTTTATAAAATTAAACAAGTAGATACACACATTCTACATGACAATTTGTGTAAGATACACTCGAAATTGATTGTATTATGCCATGTAGATATTATATATATTTGCTACATGTAGGACGCTTGTGTTTATTTGTTCAATTTTATATAAGTTTAAATGCTTAGTTTATATGCTAATTGATGCCAAGTAAAATGCCATATTAATGTATTATGCTAAGAGATAAGTGAAGCTTCAATATAAATGCAAATAACACATTCATACATACATACTTAATGTATGTAATATTAAAATAACAATCATAAAAAAGGAAAAAAAGACAAATATACCTCCTGAACTATCGTAAATGGTATGCAGATACCCTCCGTCATAGTTTTGGGACATTGGTGCCCCTGCCGTCCAAAAATTAGAGCACATTTACCCTTCACTCTAACGGAAGACCAAATAGGAACACGTGGCGCAATCCTACGGATGGACCTGTTTGACCAATTAATTAGACCCAAAATTTAAAACCAACCCATTTTTATGTTGTCTTTGATGTTGAGTAAGGTAGAGCAAATGGAGGCATTTTGAGTGGTGCAGTTGGAGGAAAAGAGCACTTTGGATTTTGTATGGTTAATGCTTTCACCAGATTCCAAACAGAACCTCCTCATGGTTTGGACAATGGTGTTGCAATTCTGAACATTAGCTTTGGCAAAAAGGGTCAGGTCATCAGCAAAGAATAGATGAGAAATCCTAGGGCCAGATGTGGTTATCTTAATGGGGGACCAATTTTTTTTCTCAACCTCAGTGTAGATGCATTTGGAAAGTCTTTCCATAGGCTTAGGTCAGTTTGAGAAGGCATAAGAGTTATCTTGAATGTAGACACCGACCCTTGAGATTTAGAGTTGGTGACTAGGTATTCTTTCGATTCACCCATGAAATGAGTGATGTAGTTTAGGAGGCAGGGCAAGCTTAGCCCCAGATATATAGGCCATTTGAGATTTTGAAGACTGTTGGTGATTTCACTTACCAATTGGCGCAACCTTCTACATTTTAAGATATTCACCCGGTTCTCTATATTTCTATGCTTCATCGGTAAGTTCCTAATGAGTCTTAATGACTACAGCATGATTCAGTTTAGTTGGATGATTGTTTGACCTTTGTGGAGGATCCAGTTGCTATTTTTGATAAAGATGTGCAACGGTTGCATTCGAGAGCCATTCATGTGCTTAAGGTTCATTGGAGGCATCGTCCATTCAACGAGGGTACCTGGGAAACCGAGCACAAGATGCAAGAGCAGTTTTCCCGCTTGTTTGAGCCTTTTTTAGGTAATTCTTGACTCTTTACGTTCAACAAAAGTCCTTTTTAGTAGTAGATGTTGTAATGACTTTCAGGTCATTTTATCCTTTCTACATTCTTTTCCGCGTTTTAAGCATTCCTATAGTGGCCCCAAGTCATAAGTGACTTGCTGGGACTGAAAGTTTGGTCACTTAGACGTTCGTTTGGATTTTATGCAGGTTTTGTATTTTAGAGCTTTTAAAACTTAAACGGTTGATTTTGATCAAAATTTCAGGTAGAGAGCCTTAGATACCAACTCTAATGGTTCTGTTAGTTTTGGAATGTCGAGTTTGGTCTAGAAGGCTTCTGAGCTCAAGACAAGGCTTTTGAGCTCATTCTGAGCCCCTGTATAGATGTTGGCTTAAAATGATGTTTGGGTGTGGGAACCACTTTTCATTTAGACGACCTTAATTAGAAGTTTTGACATCTCTGTTAAGTTTGAAATACCGAATTTAGTGGGGTAGCATATCTCATTTGTGTTCATAGGGTTCATAACAAATCCCGAGTACCTAAGTAAGTCCATTGGGACTTGGATAAATATTTTGGTGCCTATTGCTGGTGTAGCCTCTTTTGCGGCCCTAGTATTGTTTAAGAGTTAAGAGGTATCTGCTTTAGCGCAGGGGTCTACTTTAGTCATCCAGGCTAGCGAGGGGTCATATGCTTTAGTGGCCTAGGCTTCGCTTAAAAAGACAGGGGCTCGCTTTAGTGTTAGCCAGACTACGTGGCTAGTCCACTTTAGAAGCCAAGTGCTTATTTTGTTGTGTCGTTTAAGCAAACAAAGTGACCGCTTTAGCGGTACCTGTATGCAACGCCCTAGAAGTTGAAAAGTCAAAAAGGAAAGAAAATGCAGAAAAAATTGACAGAAATAAGTTTCTTCGAGGCCAACCTACGGACCGTAGGAAGGAAGCTGTAGACCCAGAGTTGAATTTTGGAAAATTCAGTTTTTAAAGATTAGACCTACGCCTTGACATGACGAACTGTAGAAAGTTTGACGGGTCGTAGGACTGACTCGTAACATTGATTGACAGATTTGATTTAGGACCTCAGGTCTATGGATGGTTTTGACGAGTCGTAGCTGGTTCTACAGATTGTAGTAAGGTTCCGTAGAAAGGTTCCAGACTTAAATTTGAGTTCTACGGATAGGGCCTACAGACCGTAAGAATTTTGACAGACCGTAGAATGGTCTCATAGGAAATAATTGAATATTTAGGTTTCTGAAGTTGGTTCTATAGTTGACCAGGACAGGCCGTAGGAATTCCTACGGACGTAGGTGAAAACTATATGATTGTCCGGCAATTATTTTTAAAGGGTATTTGGGTCTTTTCCTATGGACTTAATGCATATAATACATCATTTTGACCCTAATTGTAAACCCCGGATTCTTGTAGGCTAACTTAGGACTTTGTGTGAGGGGTTAGCAAACCTTGGTTGAGGGCAGGGTCTATGGAAACCTAGGTTTGACTAAGGAAGAAACATTTCCTCCCCCAAGCCAAGTTGGCAAGGGACAGTAAAGGTCGCCCAAGTGACTTGGCGAGTCTCCAAATTGCACCTAGGGTTAGCTAGTGGACTGTCCCCATGACCCAGCTGCTGGAAAATAGGGCGAGCTAGATCGGGGCTCGCAAACCTGGTTGGCGCATCGCCCAAAGGCCCCTCCCCATCGCCTAGCAAGCTGCCTCCAGGTTGAGCACAATGAAAATTTTGGCGAGCCAAGGGACCACTTGGCGAGTCTCCAAGTACCCTTGGCGAGCCAAATCGTGCAGGTCTGCAATTTTAAGTTTAAAAAAAATCTTATAGGTCTTTCGTAATTTTCCCTAAATTGAAACTACATTGTTTTACTCTTTCCCTAGTAAAGTATATAAACTTTTTAGACTTAAAATTTCCCCAAGTTAAGTCATTCTTCCAAGAATCCAAAAGAAAACCTCCAAAGTCCATCTTCTACACAAAATTTCTCTCTCTAGAACTCAAGGAAGAAGAAGAGTAGAATTGGAGCTAGGGCTTGAAGAAACAAGGTGTTTTCACTCAATTTCCTTGGAGAATCATAACTAAGGTATGGTAGTCCTTCATCCATAGATAGTTTTCATCCATTGAGTTCCACCAAACTCAATTTTAAAACTAGTGATTTTCCCAAAGTTAGGTTTTGACTTCAATCTTATGGGTTCTTTCTTAAAACGTTTTTGATGATTGATTTATGATGGATTATGATTTAATTGATGATTTATTGTTGATTTATGATGAATTTCCCCCAAGAACCCATGAAACCCCATATTCTTCAATTATGAACTTGTGATGTGGGTTTGTTAATTAGAGAAGATTGTTATGAAATTATGCAAGTAGTGATTGGGTTACTTGAAATTGATTATATCCATGTCTAATGTAGTAATTCTATATTTGTTGATTGAATATGATCTATGGTCCTTAAAGGGGCAAAGTATGAGAATTATGCATGACTTTGAGAATTATGAATATGCTTAAGAACACTTTGGGAGTAAAGTGATTATGATTATGATCTAGTTGTTGTGTTGTTGGAGGTTATCATCATGTACACATTTATGTAGGAATATGATATGATGTGAAAGGTTTGTCACATGTAGTGATTCTAAGGTTGGAAGACTAGTCTCACCTATTGAATCTATGAGCTATAGTATGAATTATCTTGGATGGAGTGTCAAGACATTCTTCCATTAATATGAACTTAAGTCAAGACTTAATATGTAATCTATGGGAATTAATGCTTAGCACCGAGTGAATTTGACTATGAGATGGAAGCTTATACGATAGTTTAGTCTGAATTTCCAAAGTATATCTCATGAGATGGAAACCTTCTACCTTAGTTGAGTCCGGGTTTCTAGTAGCAATCTCCTTATCCCATAACTATGTGCCCACATAGGTCTTTAGCTAGTGGATCCACCTAAGCTAAGAGTATGGTTCTACCTTAGGCAAGTAGAACAACCCCTTTTCGGTGTGGGGTAGACACTGGATTCCATGTTAGCTCACATGGTCTATGTTGGTTAAGGCTTATTCCCATTGGCACAATATTATGAACAAGAGTATGAAAAATGGACTATGGTTACTTAAGGAGTTTTACTTAGTATGGGTTGGATTATGGGATCTCATTCATGCATTGCACAAGTAGGCTTTGAGGGTATCTATGGTATGTTACTTTTATGATGTGATGACCTATAAGTTGATTATGCTTATGACTTATGTTTTACCACTATCTTCAAAATTATGCTTTCACTTAAGAAATTGCATGCATTCAACTAAAATGTACTTTTTAGCATGGTTTCAAGGTTTTCATGCATGGCTATCATACTTAGTGCATTTTTTACTAACCCATATTTTCCTACATTTTTTAAAAAGTGTAGGGCCTGGTTCTCAAGGTGGTCCCCATTGTGGCTAGAGCTTGGAATTGATCTTCCTCCTTGCTAGTCGGTGAGTCCTCATGGTTCGAGGACGGATATTGTCATTTAGTAGTTTCATTCTTGTACTTTCACTTTCGGACTTGGTTGTTAAGGGTTGTGACCTTCTTTGGATTCAAGAATTGTAATAGATGGATAATTGAGACAAAGTCTAGACTTCCGCTTTCCTTATGTAGATTTTGGACTTAAATGTGTTTTACTCTTTATTGTTCTTTACTTATGTTATGATATGCTAAGTGGCTTACATGGTCCCTTTTGGGGTTCTATGTGCCATGTTACGTCTAGGGGGTACCCTTGGGTCGTGACTAACTTGGTAATCAGAGCAAAAAGGTTTAGAATGATTCTAGGATGATGTCTCATAAGCCACGTCTAGTAGATTCTTGTTCATGGGTGTGAAGCGCGCCACACTTATGCATGAGAGGCTATAAGATGTTTAGGAAATTTCTCTTCTTTCATTATTCTTAAGTCGTGCCTTAGAGTTTAACTCTATAAAGTCCCTCTACTAATCCTTCTATTGTGTCTTCAGGAAATGAATACACGAAGGGCGAATGCTAGAAGGATGGAAGAGGAGAATGTGAATCAAGAAGCTCCTCCCCAAGCTCCTCAAGCTCCGATTGATCCTTCAGCTATGCCTAATGAGGAGGTTAGGTCGGCTTTTCAAATGTTGGCCCGAGCTTTGGCTGCTCGAGCCAATGAAGATGTAGTAGCTCCGGTCAATCCTAATGTGAATTCGGCTTCTTGTAGGGTTAGGGATTTTACTAGAATGAACCCTCCCGAGTTTCATGGCTCCAAAGTAGGAGAGGATCCTCAAGAATTTATGGAAGAGGTTTACAAGATACTTGACATTATGGGGGTGACTTTGGTAGAGAAAGTGGAGATAGCCGCTTACCAATTGCAGAGTGTTGCTCAAGTATGGTATGCTCAATGGAAGAACCATAGGCCGATAGGAGTGGGCCCGGTTGAGTGGGAAACATTCAAATTGGCATTTCTTGGTAGATTCTTTCCCCGAGAGTTGAGGGAAGCTAAGGTGGAGGAATTCATTAACCTTCGTCAAGGAGGTATGAGTGTGAAAGAGTATTCCCTAAAATTCACTCAATTGTCCAAGTATGCTCCATCTTTGGTGTCTGATTCGAGGGATGAGATGAGTAGGTTTTTGACGGGTGTGTCCGACTTGGTTGAAGAAGAATGTCGTACGGCGATGCTCCATGATAATATGGATATCTCAAGGCTCATGGTGTACGCCCAACAAATTGAGAAGTCAAAACTCAAGAAAAGGAATAGAGAGGTGAAAAGAGCTAGAACCGGTGATGGTAACTTTTCCAATGCTAGGTCTGATGGACAAGGCCGGCCAAGGTTTAAACAAAGGTTCTCCAACCAAGGCTCCTCTAGTGCTCCTCCAAGGGTCAACAAGGATAGGGATTCCAACAATAAACCTCAAAGGGGTAATAGTGGTGGTTCATATGTTGCTAGGCCTAATTGTGAAAAATATGGTAGAAATCATGATGGAAAGTGTCTTGTTGGTACCGATGGGTGTTTTAGTTGTGGGAAGGTTGGCCACAAGATGAGAGATTGTCCAATGCTCAAGACTAAGGGAAGGGAAGATAAACAAACTCCTCCAAGCGGTTCTAACTCCAATGCTCAAAAGTAAAACCGCTTTTACGCTCTTCAATCCCGAGGTGACCAAGAGAGCTCCCCGGATCTGGTGACCAGTATGTTACAAGTATTTTCTATTGATGTATATTCCTTGCTATATCCCGGTGCTACTTTGTCCTTTGTGACACCTTTTGTGGCTATGAAGTTTGAAATACTCCCCGAAGTATTAGTAGAACCTTTTTCGGTCTCTACCACGGTTGGTGACTCGGTAGTGTCTAAGAGGGTTTATAGAAGTTGTCCAATTTCCTTGTCTCATAGAGTTACTTTGGTGGATTTAATGGAGTTAGACATATTAGACTTTGATGTGATTTTGGGTATGGATTGGTGGCATGCATGTTATGCCTCTATCGATTGTAGGACTTGGGTGGTTAGGTTTCAATTTCCAAATGAGCCTATTTTAGAATGGAAGGGGGGAAACTCTATGCCAAGAGGTCAAATTGTGTCTTACCTTAAAGCTAGGAAGATGATCTCCAAAGGGTGTATTTACCATCTTTCTAGGGTGAGGGATGTTGAATCTGAAACCCCATCTCTAGAGTCGGTTCCGGTAGTGAATGAGTTCTCGAAAGTGTTTCCCGATGATTTGTCCAGTATTCCTCCCGAGCGGGAAATAGATTTTGGTATTGACCTTCTTCCGAATATGCAACCTATCTCCATTCCTCCTTATAGAATGGCTCCGGCAGAGTTAAAGGAGTTGAAAGAGCAACTAAAGGATTTGTTAGATAAGAGTTTTATTCAACTGTGTATCTCTCCATGGGGTGCTCCGGTGTTGTTTGTTAAGAAGAATGATGGGTCTCTTAGAATGTGCATTGATTATCGTCAATTGAATAAAGTGACCATTAAGTACAAGTATCCCCTTCCAAGAATTGATGACTTGTTTGACCAACTTCAAGAGGCTAGTTATTTCTCCAAGATTGATCTTCATTCGGGTTATCACAAATTGAGGGTGAGCGGGGTTGACATTCCCAAGATGGGTTTCCGAACGAGATATGGTCACTATGAATTTCTAGTAATGTCATTTGGTTTAACTAACGCTCCGGCGGCATTCATGGACTTAATGAATAGAGTGTGCCGACAATATCTTGACATGTTTGTGATAGTGTTTATCGATGATATTTTGATCTATTCAAGGAGTGATAATGAGCATGTTGACCATTTGAGGTTTGTGTTGCAAGTTCTTAAGGACATCAACTTTTCGCAAAGTTTAGCAAGTGTGAGTTTTGGTTAAGGTCCGTAGAATTCCTTGGTCATATTGTGTCAAGCAAGGGTATAGAGGTAGATCCAAAGAAGACGGATGCGGTCAAGATTTGGCCTAGACCTCTAACTCCTTCCGACATTAGAAGTTTTTTGGGTTTGGCCAGTTACTATAGGAGGTTTGTTGAGGGGTTTTCCTCCATTGCTTCTCCGTTGACGGCTTTGACTTAAAAGAAACCTAAGTTTGTATGGTCGGAAGCTTATGAGAAGAGTTTCCAAGAGTTGAAAGATAGACTCACTTCCGCTCCGGTGTTGACCTTACCGGAGGGTACGGATGGTTCGTAGTGTATTGTGATGCCTCTAGGGTAGGGTTGGTATGTGTACTTATGCAACATGGTAAGGTGATTGCCTATGCTTCAAGGCAACTTAAAGTCCATGAGAAGAATTATCCAACCCATGACCTTGAACTAGCGGCGGTTGTGTTTGCCTTAAAAATATGGAGGCATTATCTATATGGTGTGCATGTTGATGTGTTTACTGATCACAAGAGCTTACAATATGTGTTTAGTCAAAAGGAATTGAATCTCCGACAAAGAAGGTGGTTAGAACTCTTGAAGGATTATGACATGAGTGTCCTTTAGCACCCCCGGCAAAGCTAATGTAGTAGCAGATGCTCTTAGTAGATTGTCCATGGGTAGTGTGGCTCATGTAGAGGATGAACAGAAAGAATTGGTTCGGGATGTGCATAGGTTGGCCCGGTTAGGTGTTCAACTAGTGGATTCCACCAAGGGAGGTGTCATGGTTCATAGTAGTTCTGAATCGTTCTTTGTGATGGATGTGAAGTCCAAGCAAGACCTTGATCCTATATTAGTTGAGTTGAAAGAATCAGTACTCAAAAAGTCCGTTGAGGCTTTCTCCCAAGGGGGAGATGGGGTGCTTAGGTACCAAGGTCGGTTATGTTTTCCGAATGTTGATGGTTTGAGGGAATAAATTCTAGAAGAAGCTCATAGTTCTCGGTATTCTATTCATTCGGGAGCCACCAAGATGTACCGTGATCTACGAGAAGTCTATTGGTGGAATGGCATGAAGAGAGATATTGCGGGATTTGTATCCAAATGTCCGAATTGTCAACAAGTTAAGGTTGAGCACCAAAGGCCGGGAGGCTCATTATAAGATATGCCAATTCCCACTTGGAAGTGGGAAGAGATTAATATGGATTTTATTATGGGTTTGCCTCGCACCCGAAGGCAACATGATTCTATTTGGGTCATTATAGATCGGATGACAAAATCAGCCCACTTCATTCCCGTCAAGGTTTATTTTTCGGCGGAAGACTATGCCAAGTTGTATATAAGAGAGATAGTGAAGTTGCATGGGGTTCCTTTGTCTATTATTTCGGATAGGGGTACTCAATTTACTTCACACTTTTGGAAGTCATTCCAAAAAGGGCTTGGTACTAAGGTTAAGCTTAGCACGGCTTTAAATCTCCAAACCGATGGCCAAGCAGAACGTACCATCCAAACATTAGAAGATATGTTGAGGGCATGTGTTATAGACTTCAAGGGTAATTGGGATGACCACTTTCCATTAATATAGTTTGCCTACAACAATAGTTATCACTCAAGTATAGATATGGCTCCTTTTGAAGCCTTGTATGGTAGGAGATGTAGGTCTCTGGTTGGTTGGTTTGAGGTAGGTGAAATTTCTCTTATTGGTCCCGAACTAGTTTATGAGGCCATTGAGAAAGTCCGACTCATTAGAGAGAGGTTGAGAATGGCCCAAAGTCGGCAAAAGTCTTATGCCGATGTTAGAAGAAGGGATCTAGAATTTGAAGTTAATGATTGGTTCTATCTAAAAATCTCACCTATGAAAGGTGTGATGAGGTTTGGAAAGAAGGGAAAACTTAGTCCCCGGTATGTGGGTCCATATCAAATTTTGAAACGTATTGGGAAAGTTGCCTATGAGTTAGATTTCCCAAATGAGTTGGCTCCGGTTCATCCGGTATTTCATGTTTCCATGCTTAAGAAGTGCATTGGATATCCGACATCCATTATTCCCCTAGAAGGGTTGAGAGTTAATGAGGGTCTTTCTTATGAGGAAGTTTCGGTAGAAATCCTAGACCGACAAGTCAAGAGGTTGAGAAATAAGGAAATAGCTTCCGTAAAAGTTTTATGGAGAAACGAATTAGTTGAGGGTGCTACTTGGGAGGCCGAGGCTGATATGAAGTCACGATACCCTCATCTCTTTCCTTCTACTCCTATTCAAGCTTGAGGTAAGTAATTCCTCGAGTTTCCTAGTTTTGGGAGTCATGTGTGCTATATGTGTTTTCCATGATTTCTTATGTTATGCATGTTCTTGAGAAATTCATGTTTAGTAAGAAAATAAATTTTCATGATTGATGTGTTCCTCATGTTGTTGTGCCTTTAGTATGAGTTGCATATTTGACTTCACGAGATGAGTAGATGAATATGTTTTAGTATGCGTTTGAGAGTAATTGCATATTAGCTCCATGATAGTGTGTTGAGCATGCTTTGAGTTGGAGAAGGTAGTTCCTCCCATGACTATGAAATATGTTGAGTTTTCATGCATAATGGATTGTTAGATGTAGTTCCTACTTCCTTATGTTGCATTGATTATGTTGAGGTGTAGTTGATGTTTCCTCCTATGAATTGTGCATTATTTTTATGTTGCATTCATGATGGGCTGCTAGTCTTGAGTCTTTACTTCCGTAGGGTGCCTAAGTCATCATTCGAGGATGAATTTCTCCAAGGGGAGATATTGTAACACCCCGGATTCTTGTAGGCTAACTTAGGACTTTGTGTGAGGGGTTAGCAAACCTTGGTTGAGGGGAGGGTCTATGGAAACCTAGGTTTGACTAAGGAAGAAACATTTCCTCCCCCAAGCCAAGTTGGCGAGGGACAGTAAAGGTCGCCCAAGTGACTTGGCGAGTCGCCAAAGTGCACCTAGGGTCGCTTAGTGGACTGTCCCCATGACCCAGCTGCTGGAAAATAGGGCGAGCGAGTCGGGGATCGCCAAACTGGTTGGCGCATCGCCCAAAGGCCCCTCCCCATCGTCTAGCAAGCTGCCTCCAGGTTGAGCACACTGGAAATTTTGGCGAGCCAAATCGTGCAGGTCTGCAATTTTAAGTTTAAAAAAAATATAAGGGTCTTTCGTTATTTTCCCTAAATCGAAACTACATTGTTTTACTCTTTCCCTAGTAATGTATATAAGCTTTTTAGACTCAAAATTTCCCCAAATTAAGTCATTCTTCCAATAATCCAAAAGGAAACCTCCAAAGTCCATCTTCTACACAAAATTTCTCTCTCTAGAACTCAAGGAAAAAGAAGAGTAGAATTGGAGCTAGGGCTTGAAGAAACAAGGTGTTTTCACTCAATTTCCTTAGAGAATCATAACTAAGGTATGGTAGTCCTTCATCCATGGATATTTTTCATCCATGGAGTCCCTCCAAACTCAATTTCAAAACTAGTGATTTCCCCAAAGTTAGGGTTTGACTTCAATCTTATGGGTTCTTTCTAAAAACATTTTTTATGATTGATTTATGATGTATTATGATTGAAATGATGATTTATTGTTGATTTATGATGAATTTCCCCCAAGAACCCATGAAACCCCATATTCTTCAATTATGAACTTGTGATGTGGGTTCGTTGATTATAGAAGATTGTTATGGAATTATGCAAGTAGTGATTCGATACTTGAAATTATGACTATATCCATCTCTAATGTAGTAATTCTAGATGTGTTGATTGAATATGATCTATGGTCCTTAAAGGGGCAAAGTATGAGAATTATGCATGACTTTGAGAATTATGAATATGCTTAAGAACACTTTGAGAGTAAAGTGATTATGATTATGATCTAGTTGTTGTGTTGTTGGAGGTTATCCTCATGTACAAATTTATGTAGGAATATGATATGATGTGAAAGGTTTGTCACATGTAGTGATTCTAAGGTTGGAAGACTAGTCTCACCTATTGAATCTATGAGCTATAGTATGAATTATCTTGGATGGAGTGTCAAGACATTCTTCCATGAATATGAACTTAAGTCAAGACTTAATATGTAATCTATGGGAATTAATGCCTAGCACCGAGTGGATTTGAATATGAGATGGAAGCTTATACGATAGTTGAGTCCGAATTTCCAAAGTATATCTCATGAGATGGAAACCTTCTACCTTAGTTGAGTCCGGATTTCTAGTAGCAATCTCCCTATCCCATAACTATGTGCCCACATAGGTCTTTAGCTAGTGGATCCACCTAAGCTGAGAGTATGGTTCTACCTTAGGCAAGTAGAATAACCCCTTTTCGGTGTGGGGTAGACACTGGATTCCATGTTAGCTCACATGGTCTATGTCGGTTAAGGATTATTCCTACTAGCACAATAATATGAACAAGAGTATGAAAATGGACTATGGTTACTTAAGGAGTTTTACTTAGTATGGGTTGGATTATGGGATCTTATTCATGCATTTCACAAGTAGGCTTTGAGGGTATCTATGGTATGTTACTTTTATGATGTGATGACCTATGAGTTGATTATGCTTATGACTTATGTTTTACCACTATCTTCAAAATGATAATTTCACTTAAGAAATTGCATGCATTCAACTAAAATGTCCTTTTTAGCATGTTTTTAAGGTTTTCATGCATGGCTATCATACTTAGTGCATTTTGTACTAACGCATATTTTCCTACATTTTTTCTAAAGTGTAGGGCCCGGTTCTCAAGGTGGTCCCCATTGTGGCTAGAGCTTGGAATTGATCTTCCTCCTTGCTAGTCGGTGAGTCCTCATGGTTCGAGGACGGATATTGTCATTTAGTAGTTTCATTCTTGTACTTTCATTTTCGGACTTGGTTGTTAAGGGTTGTGACCTTCTTTGGATTCAAGAATTGTAATAGATGGCTAATTGAGACAAAGTCTAGACTTCCGCTTTCCTTATGAAGATTTTGGACTTAAATGTGTTTTACTCTTTATTGTTCTTTACTTATGTTATGATATGCTAGGTGGCTTACAGGGTCCCTTTCGGGGTTCTATGTGCCATGTTACGTCTAGGGGGTACCCTTCGGTCGTGACACTAATTCTAAGTCCTATAACTACCCTTCACCCTTAGAATTTTCTCCAACTTTTTCATTCCCTCAAATTTCCAAATTTCTCTCAAAGGTTCTCTCTGAAATTCTATTTCTAGATCAAGGAAGAAGAAGCTAGGGTTCTTCATATTCATGTCTCCTTTCTTCATCATTGCTTAGAGATTCAATAGGGGAATGTATGGAGTTCATCAATGGGTTCCATTCACCCATTGATTCCCCAAAGATTCTTTAATTCCAATTCAATTAGTTAGGTTTTCATTCAATTCCTCATGGGTTCTGTTTGTTTGGATTTAAATTGTTGATTTTGATCATATTATGACTATTTAGACTCAATTACATTTTTTCCAATCAATTCCTTATGAACATATGCATGATATATGATTTTTCACTATGAACCCTAATTTGCATGAATTTGAAGAAAAGCTAAGAATTAATGAATGATGTTTTCATGAACTTATGCATGACTTATAAAAAAGGGTCGATTATGATCTATGTTGTTTTAAGATAAACATCAATTAATTGTGAAAGGATTTTCGCACTTATGTATGAATTATGAAAGGTTTTCTCACATTAAGGGATCATGGTTTTGTGAAAGGTTTTCTCACTCATGATTCAATATTTAAGGAGATATTTTATGATGTTTCTAGCTTAGATTATTAATTTAATTGTGCTTTTCAATGGATGATGATATACTTATGTGTATGACTACTCCGTTAAGATTTTACTTAGCACTGAGAGGATATTGAGTTAGAGGCTCTCCCATTAGTAGAGGCCAGCTCTCTAGTAGCAATCTCATTGTCTCTAACTACGTGCCCCCGTAGGTTGTCTTAAGTGACATAGCTAGTGGATCCACCTAAGCTAGAAGTTTAAGGTTGTTGCCTTGACAAGGAATGACATCTCTTTTTGGTGTGGGAGCAAGACAGTGGATTCCATGTTATAGCTTACATGGTCTATGTCGGCTAATAGTAAATATACCATAAAAAAAACTACGTTACTTTCAAAGGTTTAATGAAGCTTTTCTCATTTTTTTAGATACATTGATCATATTCAGGATTATGATTCTTCTTTAAAAATTTCACTATGTTTAGCTTGGTCATGCACATAATTTTTTCAATTATGTCCTCTTATGATCATGTCTCATATTTTATTGCATTCCCCTCATATTTAGTACATTCCATGTACTACTGCATACTAGTGCCTAAATTGTTTGACAAATATAGGGTATGGTGATTCCTCTCCTACCGTTCGTGGCTAGTTGATCATCTTAGAGATTGAAGACTCGGTAAGTCCTCACACTTTGAGGAAAATGTCACATTTATTATTTTCCATATGTTTTTAGTTTCAGACATTGTATGTGGTGTACACGTTACATCCCGACCACCCTTTTGATGTAATAGATGGCTTGTCTAGACTTTGATACACTTCCCCATATATGTCAAACTCTTTACTTCTTATGAGATTTATTTCTTTTCTCTATTATTTTGTATATATGTATGTCAAGTATCTTGTGTAGGTCCTACCGGGATCTTATATGTCATGTCACGTCCAGGGTGTACTTTGAGTTGTGACACTACAGGTCATACCTATTTTGTTGAACTTTTTCTCTTATGTTGAAATCGATTTTGAGAGCTATGGACCTTCAAATTGAGTGTTTTTGTTGCTTCTTGCTGGGAATTGATAGAGCTTTATTTTGGGACATTCAGGAAAGTGTTGTAGGTCTATTTCAGAGGTAAATTCTTGCTCTCTAGACCTCTTCTTGTCCTTTAATGGTGTTCTTGGTGCCTTTTTGTGAGAATTTTTTTCTTGAGCTGATTTCCTTCTTTTTTTATCCTGAAATATGTCTCATTTTAGGACACAAATTCAATAAACTTATTAGGACCTTTTGACAGTCAATCTTGGAATTCCAGTGTGGGCTCTACATTTTTAACTCATTTTTTGGGTCCGTCTCTAGTTGTTGTGTTTTTGGTGTCAAAACGTCTATTTTGATGTTGTGACCCTATTTTTGATAGCATAGCAGCAATCAGAGGCTATTCATAAGGGGAAAGTTCTGAAATCATAATTTAGAGCGTGTGATATCTGCATTGAGGTAGTATGCGGCTTCCCGATCTTTAGATTGAGGTTACAAATTTAAATTCACGTTGAATTGCTCGAGTTGGGGTTGGGTTTATTGTTGATCATGCTCATTAAATTTAAACCATGCTTAGGTATTTTTTAGGATATTTCAGGAGTGCTAGTATAATTATGCTTATTTTATGATCATGCCTTACCTTGTGATTATCGTTCGTTGTTATTATTAGTTTGTTGTTGGCCTTAGCCTAGACGTAGTCTAGTGATTATCTTAAATCCTGTGTTGGAGCCCATAGACCTTAGAATTATTTCGATATTTCTTTGGACAACTTAGCTCCCAATAACAAGATATAGCAGACTTATGGTCTTTGTACTCAGATTCTCTTATATGTTGAGATCGGCATTTGAGATTTATGTTCTGCTTATCTCCTTATTTTATTTATGTCGTTATCTTAGTGTCATGCTATGCCATGTGATTCATTTAGAGTCTCTAGGGATTCTATTCACCATGTCATGTCTAGGGGGTAGTCTTGGGTCCTGACATATAGCCATAAACTTCTCCCAGTCCAGTGGGCTTACATCAACACCTCTGTCATCCTTGCACTGCTTGTACCAGATTTGAGCCACTTCTTTCAACTGGTAAGCGGCTAAGTTGGCACTCTCAACTGGGTTACGCCAATGATCTGAGTGATCTTCCAAACTCCATCTATAAATTCTTGTGGATCCTCCTCCACCTTTGAACCATGAAACTCAAAAGGATTTATCCGAGTGAAGTCTTGAACCCTTGCTTCTGCAGTATTCCTATTTGGGTTATCCTAAAAAATAACCGCTTGATTGATTGAGTAGTCATGGCCTGAGCTAGCGCCTGAAAATCAGCCCTGAACTCAGTGTGAGACACTTGTTCATTCAAAGGATTTGTTATAGCTGGTGGTGCTTGTTGGTCCTCGTTCATGTTTCTTATGATGTAAGCTCTTCTGGAAGACATGATTCTGTAAATGCGTAGAGAACGAGTTAGAATAGAAAGAGGTTAAATAGATTTAAACTTTATCGCACAACTAAGAGTATGGAAGAGTGGAGTGTTTCCTAAAACATTTCGTAGCCTCTTGTTCATAAGTGTAACGTGCTTCACACCCATGAATAAGACTCTACTTAACGCATTTTTAATACACCCTATGATACTTGAACCTGATGCTCTGGCACCAAGTTTATCACAACAGAGACTATCCCCTATCATAATACGGTGCTTAAAACCATAAGTGACTCCAAGCTAACCCATAGTCTGGCATGATACTAAGACAAACATAGATAATAACTGAAACTACGGATGCAGAAACTAAAATTGGGATAAATAAGAAGTTCTAAAATATAAAACTTAATAAGATCATCCGATCATGACATAAAGCTAAAATATTAATATCTAACTGACTGGAAGCCTCTACTAAGATGAGTTGTTAGGACAAGCCCCCCAACTAAATCTAACTATACGAAAATTAAAATAACAAATACTGAAAGAAATTTAAAAGTTGTCCTAAAAAGATGAGGTATCATGACCCAAAGTATACCCTATGCATAACATGGCGTATAAAACCCCGAGAGACCCTACAGAAGCCACTTCGCGTACATCATACAAGATCATATAAATAAAGAGTTTAAAAGAAATGGTCTTATATCATAAAAGAGTTTTGGCAAAACGGAAGTCTAACATAGTCTCAACAAGCCATCTATTACATCAAAAGGAAGTGGTTCAGACGTAACCTATACACCACATACAAATATCTGAAAAATGAAGTAAAGAAAAGCAATAGAAGTATCAAAGTCCTCGGAATATGAGGACTCACCAACTCTTGATCTTTGAATCATCAATGAGATTAAATATCCACAAGTGTGAGAGGTAGAAGCCCCGGACCCTACATTAGTGAAATAATGTAGGCATAAGTATGCATTAGTACATGGAATGTACTAAGTATTATAGAAATGCATAAGAGTTATGAAATCATGCTAACAAGGAATTTACATGACATGCAATGAACAAGCTAAATCATAAGATAAAAGGTTAGAAACATAAGTCATAATCATGGTCAATGCAAGTTTAACATAGTGTTTTGAGATACTTAGATAGTAACCTTAGTTCATTATTGTGGGAGGTTTACCATTTAATAGACATAGACCATGTGAGCTATAACATAGAATCTGGTGTCTATCCCAAACTGAAAAGAGAGGTCCTTACTTGCCAAGGTAAGAACCATGAATCTTAGTTAAAGTGGATCCACTAGCTAATTTCTATCTGACACAATATCCTATGGTGGCACATAGTTTATGGGACATGGGTAATCGCCGCTAGTCCAATTAGTGCTAAGTAAAATCCTACAAAATATTCATTAATCATAGTCATATTATCATCCATGGAAAGTCCCAATTAAGCAACCAACCCAAGCTAGAGTTCATTTAGAATAGATACTAAAACTTGATTCAACTTAGGTGAGAAAACCTTTCAACCTTATGATTACTTAATGTGAGAAAACCTTTCACAATTATGTTCATAGTAGTATGTGAGAAAACCTTTCAAAACAAAAACACCAATACTTTCCTCTCAAAGCATCCTTAAATCATTTACATCTCTTTCGTAAAAGTATGCATATCCTTATAAAAGTCATATTTCATAGATCATAAACTTCATCATGTGTTCATAGTCTAAAATCATGGATCATGCATGGGTTCATATGAATCCATCTCAAAAATGTGTAATTACTTCAATTCATGCATTAATAGATAAAAAACAATCAATTGAATCATAATTGATAAGAACCCATGAAGATTGAATAAAACTCTAACTTGGAATTGAGAATCTAACTTTTAAAACTGGAAGATCATTGAGGAACATATGGAGGAAAGGACTTCATAGGTGAATACTAACATACCTTAGTTATCAAGCCCCAATATCTATGGTTAATTGAATATCTTGAAGTGAAACTCTAGTTTCTTCTTCCTTAGCTTAGAGAGAACTCTGGGAATGAAATTGGAGGGAAATTTAAAATTTATGTGTGATTTATAATGAGTAGTTTTAGGACTTAAATATATTTATAGGGATTATGATGGGGGTTCAAACCACATAACTTAGGTACCAAACACATAGGTAACAGACTAAAATAACCTTATCTTAAAAACTAGCGGGTGACCTGTAAGGAACGGGTTGTACAGATCGTCACCAGCCGCTTAGGGTTCATTCCAAGTGACTACGAATCCTGGAAGCCCTAAACATCCAAGCCACTAAGCCTAAACAGGTCTTGGACCCCTAAACGGACCGTTTATAGTTCTGTGAAAGGTTCATGGTCCGTTTTGGGTTCGTGGACTTACCCGTTAACCCTCTTTAACCTTTTCAAAGTCCTAGGTGTTACAATATCTCCCCCTCGGAATAATTCATCCTCGAATAGAACTCAAGCTAGTATGAAAAGATCAGGAGAGAAACTAACAACCCAACATGAATGCAACTTCATCAAAATGCATATATCCCGAGGAGGAAAATTGGCTCCAAGCTAAAACATACTCAAACATCATTTCTTAAAACATACATGCATGCACACGGAAACATGAGAATGACTAAGACACATGAAACCAAATGAATGAACCATAAGGAGCCAAATAACTCAAGCTAAATTTGGATCATAGGGAAAGAGATGAGATTATCGGGACATTATATCGGCCTCGGCCTCCCAAGTAGCACCATTAACCATTTGATTCCTCTAAAACACCTTTACGGATGCAATCTCTTTATTTCTCAACCTTTTAACTTGCGGGTCTAAAATCTCAATTGGAACCTCTTTATAAGAAAGACTTTCCTTTATACCAAGATTCTCTAATGGTACGATAGATGTCGGATAAGGAAACATAGAAAACTGGATACGCCGATGCTAAATCATTAGGCGAATCAAGGTCGTAAGCAACTTTATAATACGCCTCAAAATTTGATATGCGCCTGCATATCAGGGACTAAGATTCCTTTTCTTTCCAAACCTCATGACACCCTTCATAGGCAAAATTTTCAAGTAAACCCAATCATCAACATCAAACTCAAGATCTCGTCTTCTGAAATCGGCATAAAATTGTTGTCGACTTTGAGCCGTTTTCAGCCTTTCTCTTATAAGCCGAACTTTCTCCATAGTATCATGTGCCAACTCGCAAACTATCAAAAAAACCTCACAAACTTCAAACCAACCTACAGGAGATCTACACCTCCTACTATAAAGAGACTCTAATGGAGTCATACCAATAATTTAATGGTAGCTATTATTATATGCAAACTCAATCAACGTCAAATGATCATCCCAATTACCCTTGTAGTCAATCACAAAAGATCTCAATATATCTTCCAAATTTTGGATAATATGCTCCGTTTGTCCATCTCTTTGAGGACCCATAAAAAGCTTAACACGAGTACCAAGATCCCTTTGAAATATTTTCAAAATTGAGAAGTAAATTAGGTACAACGATTGGAGATAATGGACAAGGACACTCCATGCAACCTAACATTTACATCTCTTTCATAAAAGCATGCATATCTTTATAAAAGTCATATTTAATAGATTATAAACTTCATCATGTGTTCATAGTCTAAAATCATGGACCATGCACGAGTTCATATGAATTCAACTAAAAATATGTAATTACTTCAATTCATGCATTAAAAGATAGAAAATAATCAATTGAATCATAATTGAAAAGAACTCATGAAGATTGAATATAACCCTAACTTTGAATTGAGAATCTAACTTGTAAAATTGGAAGATCTTTGAGGAACCCTATGGAGGAAAGGAATCCATAAGTGAATACTAACATACCTTAGTGATCAAGGCCCAATAGCTATGGTCAATTGAAGATCTTGAAGTGAAACTCTAGCTTCTTCTTCCTTAGCTTTAGAGAGAACTTTGGGGATGAACTTGGAGGGAATTTTAGAATTTAGGTGAATGATTTAGGATGGGTAGTTTTAGGACTTAAATCTCTTATATAGGGCTTTGGATGGGAGTTAAAACGACATAGCTTAGGTACCAAACACATAGAGGAAAGAATAAAATGACCTTAACTTAAAAACTGATGGGTGACTTATAAGGACCCTTAAATGGGCCATACAGATTTTCACTGGTTGTTTAGGGTTCCGTCCAGGTGACCCTAAATCCTGACATCCCTAAATGGCCAGACCACTAATAAACGAGTCATGGACCCCTATAGACTATTTAGGGTTCCGTGAAGGATTCATGGTCCATTTTGGGTTCGTGGACTTGCCCGTTAACCCTCTTTAACCTTTTCAAAGTCCTAGGTGCTACATGGGGACTCACCAATCTTGCTACTGAGCTGATCAGAAGTCGTACTAACCGCGAACTGGATGTTGAATGTCTGAATCTATATTATAAATAATATAGAAAAGAGAGTGTGTAGTTAGTTCTTTAAATGTACCGAGTATGAGGGACATAATCCATAACTAAATAAAGAATATAAAAAATCTAAGATGCTAAAATGAACATGAAACTGAAATACATGATATGATGCAATGACCAAGTAATAAAACATGACTGATGAATGTTGAAAACCTAAGATAACTAACTAATAGGCCATGCAACATCTGAGATTGGACTGTGAGAGCTACTAATAAATGATATATAACCATGTGAGCTAACATGGAGTTTGATGTATAATCCTTATTGAAAAGGGCTCAGTATACCTTGTCAGGTTATACAGGCTAATCTGAGTTAATGTGGTACAAATAAGCTAATATTCATAAAGGACCAAGGAGTCTGTCCTGATCTGACGGGTGACCCTAATAATCCTATAGTGGCACGTAGTTTTGGGACTTAGGATTTTCTACTAAAGGTCTTAGTCTTAATTGACGGGTGAGCCTTCATTCGTAAATCTACTCAGTGATTACTAATTCTCTCAACTGAATGTAAACTAATAAACTAATTAATGTTGCTATATATTGAATATAATGTATAACTGAATAGCTCATACAACTAAAGAATGATACTAAATTGGTAGACACTCTATCTGAAAGCGTCTTAAACCATAAAACTGATAATTTGATACATGCATTCTAAAACAACATGGTTCTGTGTCATGAAAATAACTATATTCTTAGGATTCATGAAAATACTATTTAGAATACTGAATTTATGGATGAAATTACGTAATCAAATTGTTCATGAAGAAGACTGGAAAATATATTGAAAATCATGTTTTCATAAGAACCCTAACTTCTATAGAAATCATGAAATGAAAACTATGTTTACTTTGGGACTCAATGGGTGAAGGGATATACATTGATGAAATCTCACATACATGGAAAGAAAACACTAGCTTGGGTCTTGAATTGAAGCTTGAAGATGAAGAACCCTAGTTCTTGCTTTAGAAGAAACTTGAGCATAATTAGTTTGATTTTTGGTTGTTAGGTGTGAATGGGAGGGTTAAGTCGACTAAATTCTCCTTAATCCCACTTAGAATAGGTTAAAACCATATAGTGTAGGAATTAAAATAGTTGGAAAATACCAAAATGACCTTAATAGAAAATTGAGTTTGCCAGCTTCCATGAGACCATCAATGATCGGTGGATTGATCTACGATCATAGATACCTATTGTGGAATTCAGGCCAATTTTGGAGTTTCTAAAGTTTGATTTACGAGATCCATCTACGATCCGTAAAAAGTTTTGCATCCCTTGCTTGGGTTCGTGAAACTTAGGCTTATTTTCTCAATCTCTGAACTTGATTTATGGACCTGTTTCTGAACTTAATCTACGAGCCTCATCTACGGTCCGTAGATGTTGCTCGTGGATTCCACTTTTCTGCACAAATTTTCAACTTCTCTTGATCTCATCTGGACTTACAATTTCTAAGGTGTGACAATCTATTGTATCACTCTAATGGTTGTATCAATATACTATCTTGTATCAATTTTTATTTCTATTTCACAAATGAATACACGTGATACAAGAGAGAATGAATATAAATGATAGAACTACTAGTATGTATGTGTCATCATGTATATATCGAATAGAACATGTATCAGGCTGTATCAACATGTATTTATGTATCACAAATAAATATAAATAATACAAGAGAGAATGAATACAAGTGATACATTTGGTATCAACATGCATGTATCAGATACAGCTTGAATTTTTGCATCGCGAATGAATACAAGTGATACAGATGTATCAACTTATTTGTGTTTGTTTGTATGTGTCGAATACAACATGTATCAGCCTGTATTTTTGTATCATGAATGGATACAAGTGTATTAGATTGAATATATTAGACTGTAGTTTGTTGATCCAATCTATATTTGTCGAATACAGCCTATATCTAGCATCTCTCCTCTCTTTTTCTCAAATCTTGTTCGCCTCTCTTCTCTCTCCCAAACTCACTTGCCTATCTCCTCTTGCTATGAATGGTAAATACTCAAACTATAGTTATAGATTTCTAATGGAAAAACTACCTAGTTAGACAAACATATCTACCATATCTATTGAATCCCACTATACTTTAAAATAATTATATAATCACTCATCTCTCCTCCCTCTCTCCCCATCCCTCTCTCTCTCTCTCTCTCTCACTCACTCTCTCTTCCTCTCTTTATGCTCTCCCCCCTCGCTCTCTCCCCTATTTATGCTCTCTTCCTCTCTCTCTCTCTCTCTCTCCATCTCCATCTCCCTCCCCCCCCCCCTTTTGCTCGATAGTGATGGTATTTAAAGGTAATTGATGAATATATTAGCACATATTTGATACCAAATACATATATCTACGCACTGATAAACTAGATGCATTATCCATATGGATAGACGTATACATTAAATTGATACTAGATACACATATACATGAAATTGTGAAATACAGACACAAAGAAGAAGTTGGAATAGAGGAGAAAGGTGAGCAAGAGAGTTAGTGTATCCCAGATACATATATCTACGCACTGATAAACTAGATGCATTATCCATATGGATAGGCGTATACATTAAATTGATACTAGATACACATATACATGAAATTGTGAAATACAGACACAAAGAAGAAGTTGGAATAGAGGAGAAAGGTGAGCAAGAGAGTTAGTGTATCCCAGATACATATATCTACGCACTGATAAACTAGATGCATTATCCATATGGATAGGCGTATACATTAAATTGATACTAGATACACATATACATGAAATTGTGAAATACAGACACAAAGAAGAAGTTGGAATAGAGGAGAAAGGTGAGCAAGAGAGTTAGTGTATCCCAGATACA